>JAOVVI020006619.1:0-15466 GCA_028571085.2 Nepenthes alata | reverse complement strand
ATCTTTAAGTCATTTCACTAAAAGCTAATCACATTTATCAAAAAAATTATGATAGAAGCAATTTCACAAAAAAATTGATAAACTTAGTGAGAAATATTATAACAGAAATAGAGCAAAATCAGTTAATCGAAAGGAAATATTAAGTTATGGGCAGTAAAGTGAAAGAAAAAATTAAAGTGGTGGTAATGTGAAAACCACAAGAAAAAAAAAAGTTGGTTGTTAAGTGTAAAAGAACCTGACGTTAAAATGCAGTATTGGATAAGAACATGCAATGGGCAGTGAAGAACATTGTTTTACCTTCCCCCAAGACTTCTATTTAATGTTCTTACAAGCCATGGCTTTGGTTTACATGATTCCTGAGCCCAAAACCTCTGGAACCTACAAATCAATTATAAATTAAGATTATGATAACAGAAAGGCGGCCTAGTAAAAAAACACTATTTTAAGCAAAAACAAATTAAAGGAAAACTGGACATACTTGCTATATAATGTTTCAGTCTGATCCCATGTGTCCAGCTTCCATATATCTCTCTCTGTTAGGGGTCTTTTAGACCCTAGCTTCATGAGAGAACTCATCCACCAAAAAAATATTTCTGCATAGAAAGAAATTCAGAAAATAATCAAATCCAAGTAATGGAACAGCCACAGGAACATGGAATAAAAGTGCGATCACAAAGTTTACAGGTACATGTTCCATCATGGTACAAACACACAACAGGACACAGCTGAGTACACATAAGAGAAATATAATAATGCTACATTTATAGCCATTGGACATGGTAATTCACCGTTCATGTGAGGCATCAGTTACATTTGGAAGTTTTGGTGGGAAAAAATATACAGCTTCTTACAAAGAGTTAATTTGTCAACTGAAATTTTCCAAGTGATATAGTCATCAAAATAACAAAGCCACAACCTAGGAAAAAGATTACTTACTGGAGAGAATGTTTGCATATCTTTCTGGACAAATTTGCTCCCCTCCTGGAAGTTCTTCATATTCAGTGGTCTCGATTGATTCATCCCTCAGTGGTGTGTACCCAGGATAAGGATCCAAGTTTGGAAAATACACAAACAATAGGATGCCGAACAAAGCCTAATTCAAGGAAGAAAGCACAATAAGATTAAATTAGCACTCAATAGAATTTAATGGCCAAGAATTGTCCAAGAACAGGTCCCAAATATAATCTTGAAGATATCTAATCAATAGCTATCTTTGAAAAAATAATTAACACACTTCTCCAAGAGGATGATATAGCAACACTATTTTTAAAGATGAGGACATGAGATGGCATGGAAAATCGCCATGGAGGGCAATACTGATATGCAAAATCGATTGATATGTATTAGTACCGGATTTCCTGATACCAATATTCTTAATATCCCAATAAAATTGCAATATAACATTATATTGGTAGATATTTTAAATATTGGTTGATATATCCGTATATTCTAATTTATCAACCAATACTTGCCCCCAAGTTCTAATTCACAAAAATGTTTACGCCGAATTGATATAGATACTACCTGATACGCCTGATATACATATGTCTGCAATCGATACCGCTATTTTCCTCCATAATAGAGGATATGGATATGGAGATACAAATAAATCAAACTCAAATCACATAGTTTTGATGATGCTACAAGTAGTTAGTATTCTCCCTCTTAGAAAAACTATGATATACCAGCCCATTGTTTTCCCCATGAAATCAAACTCTTGATTTTGGATCCCCCTGTCCTCACATCTACCTACAAGAAAATTAGAAACTACAGAAAATATTGAAAGGAAAAATTTTGTCCCAATGAAAGAACAGAAAAAGGAAATTGTAGGAGTGAAAGGCACCGCATCCTCCCATTCTTAATGCTTGGTAAGCATATAAACTCTTCAAGACCATTAAAACTCAAAATCAAGCCAGAATCCAACGAATTTGTCAGTCATAGTGCCATAAAACCAGTTCAATTGAAAGTCATAATGCAAAACAAAAAGTCAAAGAGTATAAGAATTAGCAGATAAAAGTACTTGAGACGCTCAAGTTGAGAGAGGCACCTGTATTAGCCTCAGTCCATTGGAGCAAAAATCAAATCCAATCCTACCTTAGATATGTCATATAAAGCAAGTATATTTACTTAAGCATGGAAACTAGAAGGGAGAAAGGAGGAACTAACCTGAACTACAACCTCGCTGATATACAGGTACAGCACAGATCTGCATTGATAAAAGCATAAGTTATCTGCCAAAGATAAAACAACATTGCTGATAAAAGTGGATCTCTACATATTTCCACCCCAAATCTTGATTCTTAAAATGGAAGTTAAACCACTTCAACTTTTTATATAACTATATCCCAAAGACATTAATTTTTCAGTGTCATTTAGTTCATAAAAGAGAAGGGACATGGGAAAAAGTTCTGTCACTGTTATGTGCAATGTTGAACTACGGATCATAAAACAAGTAAAAAATTGAAAAAATTGATCAAGGATAGAAGGATAGTATGGAGGCATATCAAAAGAATTCAGGAACATAAGTGTGAAACTAACCAAAAAGTATAAGATACAACATATGGGTGACAAGGAAAATGGAGCATTTCTTATAGCTTCTTAGTCTGATAAGCGTCTACTTTTTAATCAACAAGATAAGCATATACTGAAGTAAAAAATTATTCACAATGCGGGAAGAGACTTAAAAGAAAGGATCTCTTAACAAGGGCATGTGGTCATTTGTAATCTTTTATCTTCTTACGTCTAATAAACTTCTTGGTGTCATTTAGTTGCTCTATTCTTTATTAAGAAATATTTTTAATCCACACAAACACACACACAGGGGGGGAGGGGGGGGAGAGAGAGAGAGGTGAATTCACTGGACAGGACAGTTCCACCACCAACTGCGCAGGATTTAATTGAGGAACAAACTAACCTGTTGTACAACTCCTTGACTGATAGCACAAGATTGACCATAACAGCATCACCCACCACAGCATAAATAACCCCAAATCTAACATACAAGCGGAAGTTACGGATGTAGACTTTGGTTTCTTGACAAATCATGACCAGCATTGAGCACCAAGCAAAGGCTTCAATAATAAGTGAAACCGTCTAAGAAAAGGCGTAATAAAAAAAGTCAGTGCTTTTTCGAATTATCGCAAGTATACATTATCAGAAGTGTAGATCAACAGACATGAGATGCAATTATTTCTCATGCAGTTAGACAACATGTTCTTTACGATGAACTCGGTAATAGAAACAAACTGTAGATATAATTGGTGATCTGAGAACACCTAAACAGTACTAGATGTACAAAGAATTAGTGCCTTTTTCCTTTTTTTCCAAGAGTCTAATTTTCTTACTATAGTCACTTACTATAATATTATGCATTAGCCAATGTAACCTTTTGGGAAAAAGCAAAACTTCCCAGAATGCATAAGAAGAAAGGCTCAGGATAGGACCTTTTCTCTCAGCAAAGAGATCACACAACTACAGAGAAGCATCAAACTAACCATGGCAAGAGAAACGAAAAAAGAAGCTAACCAACAGAAAACCAATGTATAAAGAAAAAGAAATTAAAACAAAATAAATTTATTCTAGAAGCATTTGAGATTGTGGACCTGGTGAATGAAGGTGTGAATAAGGATTCAAGCTCTAAAGCAATTGTAAATTATGAGGCATTCTACTTTAACAAAAAAAAAAACCCTTACTGGAGCATATCTGGTCATTTTGACAAAGAACGATTGTAATAGAAAATCAAAGGAATGTGGTTTTCAAATGGACATAAATTTAACTCAAGCCACATCTGAAATGCAAGATCTAAGTAAGGCAGTTGAAAATGAGAATGAAAAGATATTGCAGGGTGAAATATAATAGTTCAAAATTCTGAATCAATAAAGAAGCAAGTTATGGAAATGATATGATTGGGCAATGTGTTGCTTGGAGAAAGTTTCGCTCAAGGAACCAACTCTATGATCATAGCCGGCATTTAAAAGAGTGCAGACTCATTGGAAGAACTTTTGAAGAAATAGGCATCAGTCTGAAATGATGCTATCGAAATTTGTCCAGCCTGCTGGAAAATCAGGAACCCGCAGTCAAGTACACCAGAAAAAAATATGGTAGAAGAAACACCTGATTGGGAAATGCTCTAGGTGGAGCATGTTCGCTGGCCAAACCATCTTTAAGAATTCTATGAGCAGAAAGACAATGAAAATGATAGTGGTTATATCAGCTTATACACATCCCCATGATAGATAATTTGTCAACTTGTACACAGTTGCTGTTGACCTCAGTGGTTGGCTCAGCAACACTAAATGGTGTCTCCCCATCATTGTTTTCTTTGGTTTGGGGAGAAGGGGAAGGAGCAAGGTGGTCATGAAATTGAATAGGTCTATAATCTGCAGATTAATTAAACTACAAATAAGATACCATATTCTTAACCTATTATAATTTTCTGAAGAACAATATCCCAGAGGCCTTTCACTATATAGCTAAGAAGTATGGACATGGACACGAGACATGAATACGATATAATACCAACATGATAGCATGCTTTTCCTTAGAAATTAGGACACAATACACTAGGGGATACATTAACCGAAATTATAGTTTATTATTTTTCTAATTAATGAGCAATACTATTTTCTACTAAATTAGTAATAAATATGCATATTTTTCATCCTACACCCAAAAAAATTTCATAAGAATATGCACAATTAAACCAACATAAATGAATCTTGTTATAGCATCTTTAAAAAGGTATTATAGTAGAACAATATTAATGATATAACTTAACAAACTAAGACAAATTTAATATATAAAATTTTATATATTTATCAACATCTATATTTTTACCTTACCACTTTGCACTTGAAACTATCAAAAGATACAAAGTATAAGTAAAAATTCTGAATAAAAACATATCCCAAGTGTGTCTCAAATATGTTAAACAAATTCCAAGCATGTTTGAACATATCAAAGCATGTTGGAATTTATAAAAAAAAAAATTGTTCATATGTTGGAGCGTGATTGATACGTGTTAAATACAGACACTTTAGCCCCAAAAAAGTATCCGTGTTTCTTAGCTATAGGCCTGTCCAGGTAACTATTCTGAGTCATATTCTAGAGAGAAAACATGAAATATCGTTCACGAAATAAAAGTTAAGAGATCATGAAGCAAAAGCACAAGTACAATGTTATCAAGTAGATGAAAGCCAACCTCATAAGGAGCAAGACCCATCTGCCCATCCAGATTGAAGACTGAAATACCCATGACTAATCTGAATAATGTCTCACCTGTGCAGTAAGCAGCCAATAGAGCCAGCATGTAGTTATAGAAATTTGACTTCAAACAATACCTTTGGGTTTTAAAATCCTTATTCATTAACCGAATCCGATAGAGACAAAGACCCATAAGAACCAAATGGGATACACAAATCACAAGTGTGTCAGTAGCACAGGGTGTGTAAGCTCCCAACACATTCCCCACCAATTTTGCCCACACTCCATTTGCCACTGGCTGGCAATACCAAACCAACGGCTCAAAAGCCATTTCCTATCACCCTGTGAAAGCACGTTCACTTTGATGAATTCCAAGTCCAATCTTCTTTATCCCAGATTTACACTGCAGTTCCTGCATCAAGATCAAAACCCAATTTAATTTGAGTATTCTTCTTTTATTACATGGAAGCTACCCAGGTGGCAGAGAGGGATGGCCTTGAAATCTATTCTAATCTACGTGATGAGCCCTGAAATTTGTTACATCACCATATTCTATTAAATAAGCTTTTACTACAACATGATGATGCAAATTTATGCAATTTCTCTTTGACAAGCTGTTACTATTTGATATAAAACTAACAGCCTTACAGCCATAATTCATAACTTTTTTCCTGTCTAACAATATGGATAGTTATTTAAATCTATTTGGTGAAGGAGACTGGGATGAATACACCCGGACAATCACACAACATCAGGAAAGCCACATCCAAAAGAACACAAAAATGAGGCTTCAAAATGTTTCTCCCCCCCCCCCTCTCTCTCTCGTTTTTTACTTTGAGATGGGCAGCAAATGTATCTTCCTTTCTTTCCTCAACTGTGGCTGCAACAGTGGAGACCAACCTCCAACAGTGGAGAAAGAAAAGACAACGCTATCTATACTGAACCTCTTTCCCCAAATAACCCATCACCCATAATACCAATTTAATTAACAAGAAGTTCCCACCAAGAAAAAAAAATGAAACGGTTCTCTGTTTGATTCCATGGCTAAATCGGTTCTTGAAGTTGACATAATCAGTATCAGCATATGCCATGAATTTAATTAGCTAGAAGCTCACACAAGCGAAAAAATGAAACGGTTCCCTATTTGATTCCATGGCCAAATCGGTTCTTGAAGTTGCCATGATCATTATCATCATATTCCATGAATTCACATTCTTTTTCTCAGTCCTACACATCACTACCAAATTTTCTTGTTAGCCAAATAGACCACAGAAATACAACCACAAACCCACAAGCCAGGAAATTCTCAGTTCCGCAAGAATAAAAGCAATGTAAATTACGATCAAAATAAGGCTAAAACTACTTGCCTTCTAGCTGAAAGCTTGAGATCCATAATCAATACAAAAAATACATAAAACCCAAAAAACAAACACAATCATGAAACAAAATGAGAACCACATCAGCTCATTAATGAACAAATGTATAAATATTCAATAGAAAAGGTACCTCTCGTTGAATACATCGGTGATTACGCGACAGTGGAAATGAAATTGTGAGAGAAACTTGAAGAAATGTATATATTAATAATAACAATAATGTTACAGAAGAGCAAATCGCGTTTTTCTTCCCTGATCTGAGAAAGATTACTGAAATATACGAGCTCAATTATCACAGAGAAGAAGCCCTAGAGAATGGCAGAGTTGATTCTCAGTTCCCCCGAAACTTTTGGGGAAGACCGACGGATGCCTTTGATAATTCATTGAAATTGGAAAATTGGAATCCGACAAACCACGGCTTACGTCATCAATTAAATAATGAAAATTTAATGTTAATTTTAATTTTAATTTTTCTTCATAATTTTATTTTTAACATTAACTTTTACACTAAATTAACGAGTCATATTATATATAATATTAAAAATATAAAAATAAAAATATAATATAAATACCTTGAAAATTTAAAAATATTATTTATCTTTATTTGTAACTCAACTATAAATTTCATTCTTATTAAAATTCTAAAAATAAAATAAACTATATATAAAAAAAATTCTAAATAAAATTATTAAAAAAATAAAATATATAAAAATACTAAAAAAATCACATCACTAGTCTTCGCTTTCCATTTTCCTCTCTCATGTCCTTTTCATTTCCCAAGTAGTCATCATATATGACTATCAATGTCTCCGATTCCTCCTCTATAAAATTCTTAAATTACTATTTTTATTAATAAAATTCTTAAATGACTATTTTTTATTAAAAATATGATTATAATAAAATATTCATTATAAATAATATAAGTATTTTTAAATTTATTTTTATATTTTATTGGTCAAATTTCATACTATTTTACATAAATGTGAGGAATGTATGACCCATATATGTGAAGAATTAATCAAAATAATAAATTTTATCATCATTGTCATATAAAAATAATTAACTTGTTAATTAGTTTAAATCTTTTTGGCTGTATTAAAATATATTTCAATCTAATCTATTACATAAATTATTAAATTAGATTTAATAAAAATTATGTAATTAGATCGATCTAATCCAATTAATCTAAAATTTTATAGCATTTTTTTTGAAATAAAAATATTATACAGGGACACAATCATAAAATTTAGATTTTTTGAGATAGATATGATCACAGGTGAATGTGTTTAGTTTGGTTTGACTTATTTTGTCCGGATAATTTTTTTAATATATTTTTATTTTAAATAAATATTATTAAAAAATTATTTTAATAAATTATATTTTTAAGTAATAAATAACTTTCATGTAAAAATTTTTTATTAAGATATATACTTACGTAATATTTATTCTAAATATTATTGTATATTTTAAAAAAAATTTATGCAAATATAAAATTTTAAATAAATATAATAAAAACTAAGATAATATTTATAAACCAATTCAGATCAACCTGGTTCAGCTTATTGATTGGCACAATTAAAGCTTTTGGCTCGAGTGATTAGGTTTTATTCTATGAGTCATAACCTTTTATCTAAATCGGTTTATATCTAATTCAAATTTAATTTTAATTAAGTCTAATTATAAGATATTACTAATATTCCTAATATCAATTATCATGGGCATGTATGATCCTCTTACAGATGCAGCTTTTTATCAGTCAAATTTTAAGATTGGGTAATCAAAATAAATAAATAAAATTCTTATCATAATGTACATTCTTTATCATTTTTCAAGTGATATGGGGTTCAAAACATCAGTTCTTACACTCTATTTTCGCTTAAGGACTGACGTCCTTATTGTGCGTGGCACAGATCAAAATTAACCCAACTCATATCTGTAAACTTTCAATTAAAATTGTCTCTAATACCATTATATGATAACCCGAGTCAGATCTCATCATACATTTACGATATTATCCAATCTTAAAAAACTAATGTCCTTATAACTCTTTTCACATATTGTGCTAAAACTATAATTTTTTAAATGTCTTATCATGATATTATGAAATTTTTTTTCATCTCCTAATCCATATTATGTCATGTTCTTGTAGGTGGCTAAATGACCTTTGAGTTACTTTGATAAATTTGCATGTTTAAAATATAAGAAAAGTGAAATATTGAATTAATGATGCAAGTCAAAATTCTACCATTCATAGATAATCTTTCTATTTTTCCAATTGAATACTTTTTATTGATTAAATTTGGCTCTAATTTATTAAATTGGATATATTATATTCATTTTGAAACTCCCAATTCAACCTCTTGAAAAAATTCATTTTAGGCTCAAAAATAATGTTTTTTTATGATTTAATTTTCATCTTATGTTCAAGTTTTAAATTTTATGGATTCTATTACGTTTTTTGGGAGTTTCTATTCATACGATGATTTGACCTTCATGATGCTTGAATGGATGTTGAGTTAAATTGGTAGGTCCATATGTTTAAGATATAAAAAATTGAGATCCATGAAGAAATATTTAAGTAGATGAAAGAGTAGGGTAATTTTCATTTAGCTGTGGCCTTATAATAATATTTAAAAATATCATATAAAGTCGATAAAAATACTCTTTAGCCATGATTTGAGCATACTAATTAGGAAGTTAATATAATATTTTACATTCCAGTTTTATGATATGTTATAGATCTATATACTTACCAATGTCTAAAGTATAAAATGTAGATAGATCTATCAAGTAATAATAATACTCTCTTTGGCTATGGGCTTAGCATGACAATTGGTTTGTTAAATTGTCACTTGCCATGCTTATAATATGGTATGTGAAAGATCTATATATTTTCTAATGATTTCAGTAGATTATATTTGTAGATCTAGAAAACTAAGATAATTACTTTATGACCAAGACCTTAGTGACAAGTAGGGGTAAAATAATGATTTGGCTATGAATGTAAGTTAATAATCTTGGACTATATTTGATTTAGATGGTTATGTATCTTTAGAATATGAAAAGAAGTTAATTGTGCATTTTATATATCAAATTAGTTAGATATCTAAGGACTAGGATAAATGGATGAGTAATGTAGGGGCTAAATATAACTTCTTTACACACTTATACATAATTTGTATGATAGTATTGGTATATTTATGATTTACTTACTAATTGTTAAATTAAATATAGAAGAATAACATCTAATAAAATTTTATAGGATTAGTCATAGGTCATAAGGACTATAATTAAAAGGCTTAACTTGTATTGTTATGTTATAAGATAATTAGATAAAAATTTACATAAATTTTGACAATCTAAACTTATAATATAATGGATTAGACATATAGGGATCATTTTTCTCTCACTGGTTGAGTGGCGGGTTAGGTGTAGGGGAGTCAGGTATTTACTGAGTGTAAATGTGTTCTATAAGTATGCATAGATGATTATAATTAAATAACCTTAAGTTGATTTTTATAGAATAGAAGTTAGCCGTGGAAGGAAGTGAGGAAGAACTTCTATACAAACATTTGTGATTAGCCTTTTCTTTTGACTTGATAGATATTTGTGTTCCTTACTATTCTAATTCATTGTTTACTTTATGAGTAGTAGAGAAGATTGTATGAAAATATTATGGTATCATAAAATATAAACCTATAAAATTATAGTATATATAAAGTTATCTAAAATCCTTTTTATGTATTGGAGGTTCTAATGTCTATTATTTTATAAATTGATACTTATATTTTTATAACCATTATATTGAGATGATATTCATAAAATCATTGACGAAGGACATTATAGATTGTATGTGCATGCTACGAGTATAACTTCTGAGATTTACTGTACGGGTAGTGAAAATACAATAGGATGTTAGCAACCTCGGCGTACTTATCCAACTAATATGGAAGTAAATACGTGACTTTTGGTTCGTAGTAATACAATAAGATGCAATGATGTTCTTTCTTATCTCAAGCTATTAAATCTCGTATCGAGTTGATTTCATTAAATGATCACGGTTATTGTTTCATTGTTATCATATCCAGTTATTGTTTTATTGCTAAATAAAAGAGAGTGCACAAAAACTCTATAGTATTTAAATGAATGAAAGTCTATGAGACCTTAAGATAATTTATATTTTTTTGATACCTAAATTATTTTTGGCGATTGACGTCATTCGATCTTGAGATGGAATACCTATTAGTCGCATGACTATTGTATGATATGGTATCATGATATTACTGGCGAGGGATACATAGGTTGTTATATAGTTCATGATATGGGTATAGCCTCTAAGAGATTGTAGAGGTAATTGTATACCATGGATATCAACGACCTAGTAATACTTACCCAACTATTAGGAGTATAAATACATAATTTTTGGTTCATAGTGATAGAATGAGATCTATAAAAATTTTTGATCTTTTATAGTTGTTACCTCGTATTGAGTTGAATTTATTAGAAATCTAAGAGAAGATCTTAGTATTTGAGATACTTTAAGACCTTGTAATATTTTTCGGGATTCGTTGAAATCCAATTGATATCATTTGGGATATTAAAATTATTTATTTAGTTAATATCAAAGATATTATTTATTAATATCATTTTTAAAAATTTGAGTTTATTGATATCCGAATTTAATAGAATCTATACCATTTTAGTTGACATTTGGATATAGGAAATCCAATTCATTCTTGTTGGTGTTCAAATTTAGAGAATCTATATCATTTTTATTGATATTTGGATTCAGGGAATCCACTTGTTATTAATATTCATGTTTCAGTCGTTCTATGATTGAGCTATAGGGTTCTCGGGTAATATTATCACATTAAGCATTATTATTATATTTATTACTTTTGTAATTATTGTTATTAACTAACATGAAACTTATTATTATTGATGTTATCATTATTGTTTAATATTGCTATTTTTTGATTGTTTTAGCTCAATCATTACACTTTTTTGGATTTAGATTTGTGTAAGGCAAATAGATCTAGCCAATAATCAAATTTAGCTAAATGGCTTGCATGATGAGGAATTTGGAGTTTAGATGACTTATGTTGGAGTTAGTAATTATTTAATATTGTAAACATTGCTAGCTTTGTGAGATTGTTCTTAGGGATTGTGTCACCATTATTGATAATAATATATTATGAAAAATATTATTTTACTATTATTTTTACAATGAATATTTATAATTATTGACAATAATTCATATAATTTTGAAAGTCAACGTGATAATTTGAGTATGCAATAATTGATTAGGTTTGAGTTGTCACATAAGTTATACAGTAATATTTAACATAAATAATTTTTTTAATTAAAAAATTATAAAATAAAATTCAAAGAACTACACTATAATAGTGTTCAATTATATATATATAACTCCTTCTGAGTACTCTTTCCTACAAATCAAGTAAATAATAGTTAAATACAATCCTAGCACATATTACGACCCATAAGAGAATAATATATTAAAAAAAGGAGTAATCAATTAATAATATCTTCTAGAATTAAAATTAGGATAATATATCTAAACTTTGTGAAAAATGATATTCAAATTTGATCTCAACTTATTGTCAAAAATCTTCATAATTTGTTTTTTCTCCTTTATATCTTTTTGTGCGGCGCTTTTCTGTTAAAATGTTATCTCTTTCTTAACTTGAAAATTGTGCAGATATTTTTATACTTTATCAAATGCTAGCTATGTTAAAACATTACATTTGGAGTTTAAATGTCAAAGGCAAAACTTGCATTTACACGCCCACTAAAATTGGTGCACGTACGTCACCTCAGCCAAAGTTTGCCCAATATTGTTACTCATGCATGAACTCCCTCTCATATGTTCGTCAAACAACGATGTCCTATGCTACACCAATCCTTTACTCAGGTAGCTCCTCGTACCATAATCAAGCAAACTTCTAGATGATCTGTTCATTAGGCATGAGACTTATATATTTCATTTGGAGTTCAAATACCAAAGGCAAAAATTATATTTACACTCCCACTAAAATTGGTGCACGTGCGCCACCTCAGCCTCAGTGTGCCCCACATTGTTACTCGCATGAACTCTCTCTCATATGTCCGTCAGACGTTGATGACCTACGCTACTCCAATCTTTTACTCAAGCGGCTCTTCGTACCATAATTAAGCAAACCTCTTGATGATTTGTTTATTGGATGTGATACTCATATACTCCTCATAATGATCTTATGGGGGACCTCTTGTCTCTTTGGTGACTGTCATATCTTATTCTTTAGCAATTTTTTTCTCCATGAAAATCTCGGTATCGGCTTCCATAAGTTTAAATATCACACTCTTCCGCTTAATTGAAATACTCGAAATACTACCATTCTCTTTCAATGCCTTCACAATGGTAGGGTCATTCCTCTTCACTCTCTTCCTTGGTCTTCTCTTATCAATTTGATCAAACCTCCCGTTGGTCACATTGGTATTATCATTGATAATAGAAACCTTCATTAAGTATTGGCGTAATCACTTACTTCATCTTGTCATAACAAAAGTACCTTTAATCAACTTTTATTGTCCTTTACCAAATGTCGTATAAAAATCCTCTTCTTTAAGCTTCTCAGTTGAAATTAAACTTCACCAGAAATTCAGTGTATATCGCACACTCCTCAACATAAGTTTTGTCTCATTGTTTATATGTAAGCTAATGTCCTCGGTACTCACTTCCGTTGACGAGTTATTATTATCCATTTTTAATATTTTGTAATCTTCAAGCATGTAGGAGGTGAAAAGAGATTTCATTGATATCGCATGGTGTGAAGACCTGCTATCCATCACTCAACTCGTCTCATGAACCGTAAAACTCTGTATCTTCTTCGCGTAGATGACTTAAAGGTCTCCGTAAGTAATAATAGAAGTCTAATTATTTTCGTCATGATCCCTCCTCTTTTGTTACTTTCTACTACTTGCATTTTCATACTTCCTTTTGAAGTAATCCTATTTTATATAATACTTCTTATCTTAATAAAAACACTTAATATCCTTAAAATTAGATCGATTGTTATTCTTCTATGATTTGCCGCCTCTCTCCCTTAAACGCTTATACTAACGAAATCTCATCACTTCCCTATCGCTAGACTCATTTGTAAGCAATTATTTTACCAGAAACACAGAATAAGTCTTTAAAATACGTGAATGAGAAGCAATTTTAACTGATACCGTCATTATATATATATATATACTTAGCAAATGGGCAGCAACTTGTTTCATCATATCATATAGGTTAAATAGATTTCCCATTAAAGTAATTAACTCATTTATTAATTTGCATAGACTAATTAGAAATATAAGACACATTCATATATGTTATATAGTTGAGGAGTATTAAAATTCAATTATACCATAAGTTAGAAAGTTTGGTATGACCAGTAGGAAATGGTCTCACATCATTGATAGTTGTTAGAAGTTGATATCATCCATCAGTTATGACCATTGAAAAATTCACTGAGAATTATCAAACCACTTGACCATGAATTTATTTTATTATTTTATTATATATATATATATTTGTCTTAGTAAAGTTTATTTAGATAAATACAGAACCTTGGGTTAAAAGAAAATTAATTTGTCAATTTTATGTTCTTTTTTTTTTTTCTGCTTTTTGAATGCAAAAAATAATTAGATGGATAAAATTTCCATCATCTAAAGGTAAAAAGTAATTAAAGAATATCTCTAAATATTATTTGCATTTTATACTACCAATGAAAGGAAAAATTAAAAATCTCAAGTTAATTTTTGAATTTATTATTTTAATTAATTTTACTTTAAAAATTTTAATTTTCTGAATTCTAACCTCAACTAATATTTGATCCTAATTTATACTAGAAAATATCTTATAAAAAACTCATCATATGATAACAAATAATTCATGTCAAAAAAATCATAGAAGTGTAAAAAAAATAAAATAAAATATCATTACCAAGTAGACACCTAAAGATTACACTTGTAAAAAAAATATAAAAAGATTATACCTATAAAAATTTTAAAAATATCAAACACATAAAATAACACATGGAAAAACCTAAGTGACAATAATTATTATCTTTAACTCAAATTAAACTAATATTTTTAGGTAATATAGGGTTAAAAATTTTATAGTATAATTAGATCCTAAAACAAAATTGATAGATATAATATATAATTAACTTATAAAGTTATTTTTTTATGACAGAAGATTATAAGTTTGTTTGAAAGATTCATATAACAATGTTTGCAATCTAAGTATATAAAAATATCATGATATACTGCAAAAGGTGAAGTTCTTTGCCCTTTTTTATAATTTTAACAAGAATTAATTTTAGAATAATATAAGCAAAATCTATTATATTTTAACTAGTAAAGTATGACCATTACATAATAATTTATTTTATAATTATATAACCATACATTACATTTATATAAATTGAGAATTATAAAAAATATTATTTTTAAAATTTTTGAGCACTCATATATTATTTATATAATTTTAAAGTAATTAATATTATTATAAATGAATATAAAATATCAAGTAAGGATTAGTTTACTACTTTTGACAATATTTTAAACAATGATTTTATTATTTTTATTTAAATTATATTTTTTAAATTTTAAATAATGAATTATTCTATATAAAATATACATATTATATTATTAACTTTTATATAAATAATATTTTATAATTTATTTCTCTTTTTGTGTGGAGAAAATAAAATATATATTTTATTTATTAGAATATATATATTTTTTAAAATTAATAGTTTAAAATATCATACTAATAGAATAAATTTAACTATAAGAAAATAAAAATCAACTATTAAATATGATAAAACTCGACTTAC
>JAOVVI020006618.1:0-15467 GCA_028571085.2 Nepenthes alata | reverse complement strand
TTCATGATGTCTGATTTCTTTATGCACATAGTATGGTTATTTGCTGATCTATATGAACTTCAATAATTGCATGTTTGAGAAAAGAACTCCGACTTTTGAGAAAAGAACTCCGGCTTTTAAGAAAAAGACCACCGCCCTTTGAGAAAAAGAACTCCGGCTTTTAAGAAAAAGAACTCCTCCCTTTGAGAAAAAGACATCCGCCGTTTTAGAAAAAGAACTCTGGCTTTTAAGAAAAATTACTCTGCCCTTTGAGAAAAGAATTTTGACTTTTGAGAAAAAGAACTCTGACTTTTAAGAAAAATAACTCTGGCTTTTGAGAAAAGAACTTCATCTTTTGAGGAAAAGAACTCCGCCCTTTGAGAAGAGAATTACAGCTTTTGAGAAAAAGAACTCCGACTTTTAAGAAAAAGAACTTCAAATTTTAAGAAAAAGAACTCCGGCTTTTAAGAAAAAGTACTCCAGCTCTTGAGAAAAGAACTCTGGCTTTTGAGGAAAAGAACTCCTTTCTTTGAGAAAAGAATTTTGGCTTTGAGAAAAAAACTCCGGCGTTTAAGAAAAGGACCCCCGGCTTTTGTAGAAAGGACCTTCGGCTTTGACAAACAAGACCTCTGACATTTTGATAAAAGATCTTTGACTTTAAGATGTTAAAGGAAATGTTATGCAGGCTTCAATTGTTTGAAGTTAAGAACAAAGGCAATAAGAAATAAGAAAAAATGTATATAATCCGGACAGTAAGTGAAACTCTACAACTTCTGACTTTTGAACTATAATGATGACCATTAAAAGATATGAACTAAGAACCGAGTTTCCATTAAACTTGCTGTTAAAGATGGATGAAGGATATTGGAGTGACACTCGAGGGCTTCCCCTGGGCCACAGGGGAATTTCGGGTGGCACAAGGCTTTTGCACTGCAGTCTCGTATGCCGGATAAAAGGCATTACCTCTCGCCTTAGGGAGTATAATGTGAGGATACGGCTCTAGGTTGTGGGGTAGCACACAACCCTTCCACGATGTTGTCCGCTCCCGTCCGGTCCCTAAAGATGATAAGAGTTTCGTACAGTTTTATAAATTTTTCTGAAAATAAGATAATAAGAATAAGAACAAGGATTTCTAAACTTAAGAAGAAATGATATGGTAATTTTTGTATGCTAAGTTATGTTATGAACCTCTATTTTGACCTGATGATATGTACGTTAATGTTTTCTGCATGTGGGTACCTTGATGGGCCTTGTAGCTCACTCATGCTATTTTTTAGATAATGAGAAGCTTACGGAGGATGAGAAATGAGAGTAAGGCAGACTAGCTAAGACTAGTAGCTGGCCAGAATTAAGTATCATGGCAAGAATAGACTCGATGGACTCTCTTTTGATTATTTTGGGAAGCATTTTGTAAAACACTACCGCCATAAAAGTTGCTGTGAAAGTTAATGAATATAGTATGCTTCCATATGATGTTTGAGTAATTTGTGATTCCTAGTGGCATCTCAGTTTATTTTCGGGACCTTCATGTCTAACTGACCTCTTCGTTGGCCGGTCAAGTAATAACCTAAAACTTTGAAGGCCAACTCAAGGAGTTCGGCCTTACGTGATTCTATGCACGCTATGTGATGTATACAAAAAGAAAAGAACAATTTTTAAGTCCACCTTTTTAACCAGAGTGTATGATCAGTTTCGGTTGACGGGAGGCCGCATACGGTGGAATGTTCCGGTCCGTCACAGATATATACTATCAAACCATTGGCCTTTGATTGTGTTGATTGAACACAATCTATCCTTGATTATTCACCCCCTCGGCTAGTGGGGTATACTAGTTGGGTTCCTAGGATATCAAACTAGAATTTTGAAGAATAAATAAGATTTAAAACTATTTTTTGAACTCTAGTGCATGTTTAAATAGCATTATACTTTATCTCTGTTTCCATGAATGTTTCTATTTTTCTGATATCATTGTGGTTTTTTGTTTTAATGAATATATGTTTTGTATGAAAGAATGAATTATGATTATTGAGACCTATCATATAGAAATTATGCTTTTCTCATGATTTATGTATATGTTACTATACCCTAGCATTTCTATGATCTTCTGCACTTATATTCCGCTTGAAAGTAATATATTCTACATGTTTTGGTACCTTGTTGGGTTTTGGCTCACTGTTTTATTTTCCCACCACCAGATTAAGCTATAGGGATGATACTGGATGAACAAAAGTGATTAGATCTTAGTAAGGAGTTGGATGGAGTCTCGGAACCCTTGAAGACTTGGAATTTTGGGTTATTATTAATGTAAATATTTAAATTGTGGGTGAAATTATGTATTAATAGTTCTGACACATTTTGTATACTGTTAGAACTGTATTATGCTTCCGTAGGTTTTTGTTATGGATATAGTTACTTCTACTATTCTGTTTCCTTAGATTATAGACATGTCCTAGATGGCATCTCTCGTCTAAAATTTGGTATAGTAGATAGGGTTGTTGAATTAAAGCAATGGATGACATTTGTGGTCCTGTGTACGTGTGTTGTAGAATGTAGATTATGATATTTAGATAGTTGTGTGCATGTATCGATTATGTTATACAGGTTTATGTTTGAGTTTAGCCCAATTTTAGGGGAGATTCTATCCATTTTTCCCTAGAACCTTAAGTTGAGATTTTGGGCTTTAGTTTCAATATCTATATTGATGGAATAATCTGAGGACAAAAAAAAGGAAAATCCATTCCGTCACATGTTGGTTAGCTGATAAATCGTCTATTCTTGTCAATATGGATTATGCATTTTTGAAAAATGTAGGTTTGTCAACATACCAATGAAATAATGAGAATATAAAGTATTTCAACTTTGAGATTTGATTGTCATTTAAGGTTTATGTTAAAATCTTAGCCAAACTCGATCAGATAATTCTGGGTGACGTGTTGAATTAGATGCGGTGTTAAATTGCAATTGGATGGCTCGTAGTAAGATAATTAATCAGATTTGCGCAATAGAGGTGTGGTAAACCCTTATATTTTAAGGTTCAATCTGAGGCTTAGAAGGAATAGTTCCTTTTGAGGCTTAGGGTAGGCTGAAGTAAGAATTTTAAGTCATTTGAGGTTTTGAGCTAAGTCAGAAAAGTAGTTAATGAATTTAGTTTGTCTTTGGACTTGGTAGAATCAGATTTTGATAGAACGCATTGGGTAATAAGAATCAGGATTATTCAAATGGTCATGGTTGTTTGGGATAATCATTTAATCGAGGAAATGACTTGGGAACGCTAAGAAGGATCTAGAAAGAGTACCTCCGAACATGGGAATTTGAGGTTCATTAAATTTCAAAGATGAAATTTCTATTAGTGGCGAAGAATTATAAGGTACTGGTTTCCACGATATGGTAAAAATGAGTAGTGAGGTTTTGGATTCTAAAATATAGTTATTAGGAGATAATTAAGTTAAAATAGGTGAATTGAGATCAAAGGGTATGGGAGGAATCGGTTTAAAAAGCCCAAAGATTTAGATTCGGTAAAACCGAGAACTAAAGTTGTAAATTGTGAAATGTTAATCCGTAATTAAGATTTTGAGTTTTAAATTATGATAATCATAGCTTATTAAGGTTATATAATCAAAATTAGGGTCCAAAGATGTAAAAATTTGGGTTAGAAGGGTCGAAATGGGTCCCAAATGGTGCGTGTGCAAAGCTGGCCCACTACAGGCTTGTCGTAGGCTTGACCCACGCCCACTGTGGTCTTGACCCCCTAGCGAGCACCAATTCCATCGTGCTAGCGCCCAAAGTGCACTGGTCGCGCACTTGAGTGCACGAGCTTGTTATAAAGCCACATCGGGTTTTCTTTCAGCATTATTTCTACGGGGAAAGAGAGAGAAAATAGAGAGAGAGCACGAAGGGGAAGAGAAAAATAGAGGAATCCGAGGCTCCCGAGTCCAATTTTGAGCTTGAGCTAGTTAGAAAGGTGATGGATCAGGTTGAGATAACTGCACTCACACCATCCTGTTTCGTTTTCTTGCACTTTTATCTTGATTTCTTCTAGCATCCTCGTTTCGATACCAGGTTAAGTTTATATTTTGTAGTTCCCAAGACCCTAGATGCATATATGTAAATTTTGTGCCCAAAATTGTAGATTTGATAGGTTTTCGGACAAGGCAAACCCTAACCCCCATGACCGACATGCTACCCACAAACATTTGGGGCTTTTGCTTAATTAGGGGTTACAATATGATACCCACAACTTGGACATGTTAATTTGTTGATTGGGTATCCGAATTTGAGGTTTTATGTGGAATTTTGCTCGAGGAGGCACTAACCCATGCCAAGACACCATTTAATGGATTAAATTGAGTTTGATGCATAAATTGACTTAGGATTATGTTTACCAATGCCTTGAATTCGATGATGTATTTGTTGGATGCCCGAAATTCTAAGAATTAATCGATATGTGTATCCAAATACTGTTCACATGTATTGTTCACATGGGTACTTTTCACCGGAGGATATTAAACAGTATGTTGCATAATTTTCCTATGTTTAACTAATAATTAAGTGATATGCATATTTGTATAAGTTCAGTCGAATAATTTGAAAGTTTTGGCATGTTCGATTGTGAAGGAAATTCGTATATGAAAGCCTTTCAAGTCAATCTGCTTTATGGTGATAAGAATTTTAAATCTTAACTACGCATATGATATTCGCACATAGGTTAAGTCATAAAAGGACTTAAATCCGAAAGTAAGATGAAAAGCATACGAATATTTGGAAGAAAATTCCAAAATTTAAGTATATGATGGATTTGTTGTCCCAGATGGAGATATTTGTAAAGATATTTGGTGGATCTTCCCTCAAATGAATAAAAAATCATGAAACTAGGACCACAGATTCATATTTTAAGGGTAATATCCTTAGGCATTTACTAGTATGATAGTGGAGACTAAAGGATTTTTCCTGGCCGCATATTATAGCGAGTGATACTCTTTACATGCCTTAGGACGTTACAATTGTAATCGAGAATAACTCCATCCATAGAGTGATATGTGGTCCGCCTTCCTCGGGGAATTACTATGGAGGATAAATTATGACCATCCTACCATCGGGATATAAATAAGGAGGAACTAAGAACAAGGCCTTAGATTATGTGGAGTGAACACAATCTATCCTTGATTATTTGCTTCATTAATTGGTAGGGTCTTCTAGACTAGGTCCACAAAGATGAATACTTATGTTTAATCTATATCCTAAAGAAAATAAAAGCAAAAGAAAGAAGTAAATCATACCCCAAGCATGTCTAAGCAAGTTTCGTTTGTGTATCCCTTTCGTGTTCATGTTCGTATATCTTTCTTCTATTTAATTTCATTATTATTATTTATTGTCTTGTTATGATATACTTTTTGAGTTGTTAGCTCACTATTGCTTCTTCTTTCTTCCAGATGAGAGCCACGAGTTGATGACCAATTAGATAGAGTAAGAAGAGAGGATTTTGGCTAGAGGAGATTTACTGGACTTTGATGGCTTAGAGTTTTGGATATGTTTAATGTATCAAAATGTTAATAGTCAAGTTAGATTAATGCTATGTATTAGTTGTGGCATAATGTTTATTATTATTGATTGTTGTTATGCTTCCGAAGGTTATTTATAGATATTGTTCTACTTCCACATTCATTTGGATTTTGGATTTTCTTAGGCCTAGATGACATCTCTATTTAGATCCAACATAGTAGCTATGGAATACTGTGTTTGAGCCATGAATGATATGGCATTTGTTGATCTTGTGCTTGTATTGTTGTTGAATATTAAAGTATGACTATTTATATGCTTGTGCAGGATTGTTTATACAGGTTTTCATGTATGATTTTTTTTCACTTTTAGAGAAAATTCTACCCATTTTTTTGCATAAATATTTATGTTATTTAAATTATGGGCATTAGTTTTATGTAATTATTGATGAAGATTATTAGAGAAAAATAATCTATTCCGTCACAAAAGGCTTTAGCAGGGAATTAGAATGATGAGTCACACGAAACTCTACACCTCCACTGACACCCCACTAATTTTAATTAAAGGAAAAACAATTTTTCACGCATATAATTGGAGGGACACATGGAACTCAATGAGGCTTAACATGTATCCAATTAATCACCAATGAGGTTCCAATAAGTGGCTTAAAGAGAGAGCAACACCTAAGCATTTTGCTTGGCTGACTCATCCTTGGGCAGCTGAGAGTTTGCCACCTTATGGGGCAGGTGGCAACACCAAAAAATTCTAACCATAACTCAACATTTTAGGGGACTAATAAGGCAAGAAATACACAAAAGGAATTGGGGAAAATCAGAGAGAGAGAAGGGAAAAAAGAGAAGCCAAATTAGGTGGAACAGAACCGACAGAAAGCTGCCCGGCAATTTGGTGTAGGAGATTCCCAAACTTATTCTGCATTATTCCAGGAAAGAACTCCTCTCCCTCTTTGATTTTTTGTTAAATTCCTGATCTTATATTGAATTATTGTTGGTCCAATGCTTAAAATTCTTACCGAATCCATGCTAGAATAGGGAAAGTTTAGCAACATGTCATAATACAATTCTATTGCTAAACTCTGTTGCACCTTGCTGATATCAAAATTTTCACATGCTTTATCTGTTCGATTTATGCCATGAAAGTTTTACTGAATATATTTTACGATTTTAGATAAATCACCAAATTTTTGTGAAAAATTTATTCTTCATAAAACTAGCCAGTTTAATTAAAATTAAGGCGACTAGTAGATTGAACTTGCTGGAAACAGGGCAGTCACTGATGCTGAATTTGGATGCCATTTTCACCAAGTTTTTGGCCGATTCAAGCTCCACAAAAATTATTTATGACAATTCAATGAATCAGAAATATTCCATAAAATTGGCATAAATTTATCTTGCAAAATTTTACCGGTCCAGCATGAAAAAAAGAAAGTGTCACTGAACCGAGTAGAAGCAGAGTTATGCAAGAAAAATAAGTGCATAACATTGAACCTAGTAAGGATAAAAATGGAAACATTATATGAGCCAATCCAAATTTTGTTGCTGATTTTGGAAATATATGGAATGTAATATTTAGTGGTGATTTGCCCACTGAACCAGTCAGAAAATCAAAGCTCGCCAGTGAACGGGCCGCAGCACTTGTTTGGCATTTCTACCAAATTTGAGTGAACCGGCTAGATTTTCAGGGGTGAATCAATCATATACAGTATATTAAGATAGTAAACTAACCAAATATCAAAGTGGAGAGGTCAATTATGGGGTGTATAGGCTATTGAAACAAGGTTGAGGACCGGCTTCAGCAAATCGGTTCATCTCTTGGTTCTTGGCTGGAATGAGTGGACTAGTACAAGCATGTATTTTATTTAAGTGAACCAGCCAACCCATTTTTTATATATAATAAATTGGTCAACATGATAAAGTTGGAAGAATTTCATAAAAAGGGGCGAACCGGTCCATGAATCAGCTAATTAAATAAGCTGATTAATTAAATTAAAATGGAACCGAACCGGTTGGCAAACTTCTAAAATTAGAAGGTTAGTAGACCGGAAGCCACTTAATATGTCACCTAAAAATTTATTCTAGCACTTAAAAAATTTATATTGCTTGATTTTTATGATATCAAATAATATGATTTTTGTTATGTATATATACCGAGTTTATGAATGATTGGAAGCCAATATGATATCAAAAAAATATAAATTTTCTCTGATGTGAAAAAAATAAGAAAAAGAAGTAAGATTATGAATAAGGGATTTCACTATGAAAATTTAAAATATAAATAAATTGAATCAAGGATTTATTTCAACGGATAGTATTCCTTCATATGTCTTAGGATATTATAGTGTCGATTGTTGTAAGAATAAGTATTGCTTTGTAATTTTAGCTCCGTCTACCGGGAGAAAATAGGAAGTACCATCTAGTTTTTGGGATGTAGATAAGGAAGATAAAGCCTTTGATTTGTGTGGATTGGACACAATTCAACCTGTCTTCGGGATGTAAATATAGAAAAAATATCGTTGTGTTGTACGATTTTAGCCTTTTGATTATGTGGACTAACACAATCTAGATATCGATCGAATGCTCTGTTAGCTGGTAAGGCTTATTAGCCATGGTTCTCCAACTTAAGAAAGGTAAGAAATGCCGATAAGTAAAAAGAGTAATGTGCAAGAAAAATAAAGTTAATTGCATCATAAAAATATTTTAAAAGTATATACATATTTTTACATATATCACGACTCCTATTTCTCTATATGATGTATTTTTGTAAATGAATATGGAAGACCTTGACTACTATATTATTGTTAAGTATTTGGTTCACTCTGTTACTGTTTTCTTTCCCTTCAGATACTTCATAGAAGTTCAAACTTGGTAAATAAAAGTAAAAAAGAACCATTAAGTGTGCGGTAATCAGTAATGATGTAACTAGTTTAGTTTAACTAATGATATAAGAACTTATAAATTTATATGCATCCCAAAAATATAAATTTTAGTATTGGTAATTTAGAAATATGTTTGCAAATTTCTTATGATTATATTGTATGTTTTAGTGTAGTTTTTATAAGATGAGTTTAAAATTTTAGTTAATATCTGTCCTTATCACAAATAGACATTATATTATTATTGAATGAATTTCTTAGGCATTGATGATTAGCATTATATTTTTAGATCCTATGTAATATGGTTTGTTGTGATTTATAAATTATTAAGGTAAGCATATATTCCCTATAATTAAAATGGATATAAGAATGCGGGATATGATAGTAATTTTTTTCTTTTTAACATTCTTTTTTATATCATTTGACCTCAATTTTAACTATATTAACTTTTCTAATCACAGTTACATAAGTTAATAAAACTAGAATCTTACAATCGTAGAGTTTCGGCTACAGTTTAATCTTGTGTTTTATATTGTTGTTTTGATTTCACATATCTTGGTACTATTTATCCAAACTAATTATTGATTATTATGTGATATTAATTATTATCTTTTCTTGAGTATTTGACTTATGTTTCATTAGATCTAGATTAGAGTTTGAGTTGCTAGTGGAGGATCTTTCATGTAAAGGTCCCCCGATCAAATAAAACATAATTAATCGAAGTCCATGGATGAAGAGAAGTTCGACATCCAAAAATTACTAAAATTAAAATACGTAAACTTGGAGACTTTCACCAATCTAAGGATTTCGAATCGAGATTTATTATGCCGACTAGGTTATAAACCCGGAAGTCAGTTCCGCTTTCGTTTTCACCCCGGACATAACGGTGACCTAAAAAAGTCTCCGATAGACCCGAATATCAAATGGTTCAATTACAATTAATAAATGGACAACTCGGCCACTAAAATTTCAACTGACTACCAATTTAAGTTATCTTGAGATAGCAAAAAGATAACCCGGCTACTGAATTTTTACCCGATTAGTAATTGAATTTAGCTTGGCTGATTGAATATAGTACAAATCAAATTTACTAAGTAAAATTCAGCACTTCACATAACCCGACAGCCTGCCGCATCATCGGAGAAACCCCAAATAAAAGCTGTAACCAGCAAGAATTCAGCAAGGGCACGACAGCAAAAGGACACTAATAAATTACTAATAACGCAGACTCTCGGGAAGCTGCAAATTCCAAAAATTTAAAATAGGTATAATACGACACTTAGTGTAATTTCAAAAAATTAGCAAAAGAGGACCCGGCCAAATCAGCTGCACGGCAGCCCCACGTCAGCAAATTAATAGGACATACATATATATATATACACCAAAATTCAGATCAGCAAAGCACACACCCCATGGCAGCCATAAACACTCCACCACACTTGGTCAAAATTTGGAGGAAGAAAAGCAGCTCACAGCTGCTTACTCAGTAGCCACAGCACACAAACTTGGACGGTTGAAAATAGAGGAAGGAAAACTCCTCACGGCTGCTTAAACAGCAGCAATTTCCCACGGCTAATGAGGCAGCAGCTCTCCACGCCAACTACAGCTATTTTTGCCACCAATAAGAATTTTCCATGGGGCGAAATCTTAACGCAACAGCTCAGAAAATTAGGAGAATGAATCAGCTTATTTTGGAGCAAGATTTTAGGACAAGTTCTGGACGAATTAAGAGAGGTGGCAGCTGCAGATTTAAACAAGGATGAATCAGCTTTTCCTTTATATGAGATACATGAGGAAGAGAGAAAGGAAGAAAAAAAAAATAGGAAAATTGTAGGGAGAAAGCAGGAGAAAGGGAGAAAGAAAAACAGAAGGGAAACTGAGAAGGAAAACCAAAGTCAGGGAGTTTAGCTGAATGATATGGCAAGTGTACTTGAATCCCTTCTTCCTTTAGTGTTGTTTATTATTAATTCTTTAAGTATTATTGATCTAATACTTAATTTGGCAAAAGTCTCCGATCATATCATCAATTTAACATGAATTTTACTTGGCTGAAAACTTGGAATCAAAATTAGTAGCTGGATCAATTTCTGTATTTTGATTGAACTAGTTACCAAATGGCTACCAAACCGACCCAAATTTAGTATCAAACAAGCTTAATATCTTAGTTATATTATGACCAAACAGCTCAAGAAAATGAGCTGAACCGGTCACTGAACCGGGTTCCATATCAGCAATAGGACCAATCTTAGTAACTCTGCTGATATTCGAGATTTCAGCCTATGAACCGGGCCCCAAACGGGCTGAACCAGCAGCAATGATGACTAAAGTGTCTTGTGGTGATATTCATGTATCATCCTACAAATTTTAGCCCCGAACTAGTCATGAAACGGCCACCAAAACAATAGCAGAAGCTATCTGCATCAGAACACTACTGATGTAGAATCTGCAGTTGTAATTCCGACTCTTACCTACTCAGAAATCTATAATGTATCAATTTTCAAATATCTTCATATAATAAAAATATGAAGTTATAAAGAAGTTATCATAATGGCCGTAGAAGTTGTTATTTGCTAAGGAGAAGAAAGTTGACTGGCAAGATGATAATGTTGACCTGCCAAAATTGTTAACCGAATTTGGCATCGTTGACTCGATCGAAGTGTTAGCCGACCAGAAAATGTTGACTGGTAGGCTGTGAGGAAGAATTTGGTCAACATACGTTGACCAGCTGATATGCATTACGCCTCTTGTGACGGAAACATACATTTTTTTTTGTATTCCATCAACGACCTCCCGAAACCGACGCCAAGGTTTCGCTGATCCGGTCCGGGCCGATCGTATCGTCAAAATTACAGGATCATAGATGTCATCTAGGTTCATACATATTAGTCGTCAACATAACAAAAAGCAGAATCTAATATTCTGAGAAAATATTCATATTCATTTTCATAAAAGCTAAGTCCTGAATACATAAGGTTATGAACATCTAATCACAAAAGTTTATCGATTCTAACACATCATTACATAATTTGCTTCCTCGTGACGGTTGTCCAAAAGTATGCTTCTGAACCCATACAAATCCTTCACATAGGTTCTAGTCACTCTGTCTAGTCAGGTAAGAGTTCTAAGCTTCCATCTGAAGGGGGGAAACAGAAAACAGTGAGCCGGAGCTCAACAAGGTAGATGCAGATTTTCCATAAAATGTTTGTGCTGTCAACAGTTACAGATGCACATATTGAATATCATTTAACCATAATTATGCATGAACGAAAATCATGTAGCATAAATATCATAAGATAGCGATCGGACAAAAGCAAATTAGAAAGCTGGAACATATATTATTTGAACGTGAAACAGGACCGATCACACTTAGCTTCTTTTACTTATTACTTAACTGAAGGAGGGTTTTAACCGAGGATAGATTGTGCACATCTCCTATGACGGGCAAAATTATTGTCCACCGAATAATCTCCATCAGAAAGATAAAGACAAGCAAGCAATATAATAATAATAAATTTTTACAAAAAATTGGGTAGAGTTCCGTCTGTAAATTGGATATTTCCAAAGTACAAACACCTGAAATACAACCCTACACAATAATCCAAAAAAAATTCCCAACAAAATCAAATGACAACCACACAGGATCCAAACGCCATGACAACCGAGGTGGCTCCAACGACATAATCCAGACTACACCAGCAAAGAAGGATGCCAACTAGGAACCTCGAACTCACCACATGGTAAGACCTGCGGAAGCATATAAAGACCACAATACATAGTGGACTAATATATATACATGTCATCCATCATCCACTAATACAAGATACTACCATACAAGTTTTACCCGTTACAAAAGTCAAAACCCAAAATATCCTTGTCATACATCTAATCAGTCTAAGTCCAAAACTCGAGCGCTACATTCAAAACAGCTAGCTATTGGCTTCTAGGATCTACATGGTCTCGTCAGGAATCAAGGCGTTCTCATATGAAAAAGATAAAGCAAGGGTGAGCATAAAGCCCGACAAATGAAATCATACTCCACTAACTAATAACAGGTAACGGTACTGGAAAGAAAAGTGCATAATGACAGGATAAGGGAACATGAGAGGGAGAAGGACACTTGAGATTGTCCGATTCACTTACTTTTTTCCATTACATTGTGATCATTTTTATTTTAACATTTATCTTTGCGGACCCTGGGGCCAGTAGATCGTACTAGCCCACAAATCGAGTGAACGAGGAAAGGAATGTGTTCGCTACACATTCTAAAGCCACAGCTGCATTTTTGGTTGGCAGCTCACGACCCCTGGTTGCATCCATGCAATAATTTAACGAACGACTATATCTCGCTATGTAGAGTCCAACTAACACGCCCCACACCCCCGGGGACTAGGGTAATCCTCGTTCTTTCACCGTAGTGTCCTAAAACGTGCCAAGAACATCACCCACCCCCAAGGGTGGCCGGAGTATTCCTTTGGTTCCCATCGTGACGTACGTGGCAAGCTAGAGGACACCACCCCTATCAACCATGGTCCTAGTCTCAAGGTTTGACTTTCCGGGAGGAAGGGCCCACTACTCGGCACAGTTATACACAAACTTGGAGATCCCATTCCCATTACTCGTCTCCATCCGAGAGATCACGTTCACCACGACATACCGAGTGGGTCTCTCTCCATTTACTTACTGGACTTAATTCATTCTTTGGAATTAACTTTTATCACAATTTAATGCAATAATCACAAGGAGTTTGAAACTTCTTACCTCCGGTGGACAACCACCACCTTAGAAGCCCTCGGGACACATTCTCATGCTTCCGATTCACAATTATACATTTGGCAATTTACACTTTCACATCCACACATAACATAAGTTTCATCACAATTATATAAGAACAGAACGAGCAATTTTACAATTTAATCATGGATGAATAGTAACTTAGAGGACTCGGGGGCCGCGAACGTGTCACAACGTGCAAGATTTCTTGCACGGCCAACATATATACACAATAGGGACGTGGGTATTCATATTTTGGAGTCAGTTTAACAATTCACGGGTGGGAAACGGGAAAACCCCAAATTTTTGTGGGTTAGGGTTTGACGAAGCTCCACTGGACGAATCGGTGAGCAAATCGACGAACAAACCATAATATCTTTGGTCTCAAGACACGGGTACTATATTTTCCAAGCTACGGGTGGGTATCGAGACGAAAATACCCGATAATCAATGAAAACAACGAAAGAGGAAAGTTAGTGGGCATGAGAACACTTGCCTCGACGCATGCTTTCATTTTAATAACTGGCTCTCGGATGGATTTGGACTCCTGGGCCTCGATCTCCCTCATTCTCTCTCTAGAAATGCTCCTCTCTCTCACTAAAAAACCCTAGCCGTGCAAAAAATGGCGAGGAGAAAGGCAAGACGCGTATTTATACCCCGCCCCCCGCTCGAGTGCGGCTCGAGCGGGCAGCGAGCGGGCTCGCCACGGGTCTTCCCACGCTCGAGCGAGGTTCAAGCGGGCAGTGAGCGGCCCTGCTACTAATTTTTCCGCTCGAGCCCGGCTCGATTGGCCAGCAGGCAGGCTCGCTACTGGTTTTTCGGCTCGAGCTGAGCTTGGGCGGCCAGCGGGCGCAAGCTCCTGGCCCCGCACCTCAGCAAGAAAATTTTGAATTATTTCCCAACTTTTCATCATATACACATCCCCACATCATTCAATTGGTCTATTAATAATTACTAAGACGATAATTATTCCTTAACTATTATGCCCTTAAACCCGGAACCTCACAACTCTCCCCCCTAATAAAATTTCATCCTCAAAATTTTTAACGAATATGAAGGATTACATTTAGTTCACTTATCAAAAAACAGATTAGGATGTCTTCCCCGCATCTCATCCTCTTTTTCCCAAGTCGCTTCCTCATTGGAATGGTTCCTCCACAAAACCTTCACAAGAGGAATGACTTTTGATCGCAAGACTTGTTCCCTCCGATCTAAGATTTCCACAGGCTCCTCAAGATAACGTAAATCTCTATCGATAGCCAAAGAACTGAAATCGATCACATGAGAGGGATCATAAACATACTTCCTTAACATCGAAACATGGAAGACATTATATACCTCGGCCAAGCTCGGGGGTAAAGCTAAACGGTAGGCCACTTCACCAACCTACTCAAGGATCTCAAATGGACCAATAAAGCGCGGCTTTAATTTTCCCTTGACACCAAACCGTGAAATTCCCTTCCACGGCAATACCTTGAGGAAGACAAAATCTTCAACCTCAAATCTAAACTCGGACCTCCTTTTATCAGCATAACTTTTCTGCTCTGGGCAATCTTCAACTTCTCAAAAACGATAGCGATTTTATCCGATGTCTCCCGAACGATATCTGGACCCAGTAACCACCTGTCCTGTTGGCTTTTAGCCGAACGTCATCCCGACAGAATAATAAACAGTGCAAGGAAAGAGGAGGAAGCACGCATAGATTTACGTGGAAACCTTAGAACCAAGGGAAAAACCACGGGAGTAGAGACGACAGTAAATCCACTATGTGAAAATAGGTTACAAACCTCCAAGATGGAGTATCCTCTACACACCCGAGAATAACAAAGAAAACCTCACCGAAGTAAACGAAAACACTTCACTCTTTTACTCCCTATTTTTCTTTCCTCTCTTTCTCACTGGTGGTGCACTCATCTCTTGTTACTTTGCTCTCACAGACTCACGTCTGTCTGTCTGCCTTTTTTCTCACACTCTCACTATCCTGCATGCCCAGCATGCATATATAGGAGGCCTTCCCGGAAACCTTCAACCAATAGGCAGGTTGAGTGTGGTCCAAAGCCTGCCACCTGCTCTGCAACCTGCCACTTGCTCCGTCCACCAACTCTGCAACCAGCCACCTGTACAGACGGTGCATGCGCAACAGGTTTGCCACCTGCTCTGCAGTCCAACAACTCGTTGCCAGTTGTCCACGACGTCCAGAGTCGTAGCTGCAACAACTCCTTTGACCGTCTGCGCCATTGGCTTATCACAAGAGCCCTCCGGTGCTCATTGGTTGATTTCATACCAGTAATACCAACTGGTAAATTCTTCCTTTCAGTCTCAGCCGGTCAAC
>JAOVVI020006617.1:0-15467 GCA_028571085.2 Nepenthes alata | reverse complement strand
GATCTAGAAAAAATTTTAATATAAAAAATAGTTTAGTAATATAAGTATATATTTAATATCCTAAATTTTATAGTACTTGAAGACTATAATAACAAGGTTGTAGAATTAGGGAAAATATTATAACAACTTGATAAGCCTACTCACCAAAAAAATATTATAAACCAAATACTAAAAAGAATATTATAAAAAAAATTCCATAAAAATATGTACATTAATAAAAATAAATCCACAGCTCACCACTTTGCATTTAGAGTAAAACCCTTCAGCTAGGCTCCTGTACGACTCCAAGCCTTATATCATATGGAGTTTTGGCACAAGTTTCTCAATGCGGCTGTGGTCACTGCTTCACTCATCAGTGTCAATGTATTTTTATATCCAATAATTCTGGCAAATTGTTCAGCTCGGTGTTCATATTCGTTGCAAGGGTGCTTAATCAGTCATTTGACTAAGTTCGATATCTAGGATGATACATTCAAAATTGCCGCAATTTTATGTCATATCCGTTAATATTTGAGATATTATGTACATTAAAAGAATGCATGAAATTGAGCGTTCAATCTCTGCGGTTCATTCTCATACAATTTTTCCTTACATTTGAATAAATAATGTGAAAATAACACTGCATCGAAAGCTAGATTTATTTGATCAATGTCCCCGTTGGATTGAGTATTCTCCCTCAAACTAATACTCCATCTCTACCTCTATCAATGATCTCTTCCTCGCTACTATCAGATTTGGTGTCTATGAACTTGATTTTTCCGGTTCAATAAGGTGAATTCTGGGCTTTGGTATTTAATTGTGCTTTTAAACTTACCTTCGTAGGATTTATTTGATAGAATTGTAGACTCCACGTAAGATGAAATATATATTTAGCATTCTATTTAAATAATTTAGAATTATTATTTCGTATAATTTTGTTATATTTTATTTAAAGAAATTATTTTTTAGTAGCACATCTTTTAATAGAAAAAATATTTATGCAATTAAAAACATCTTACCTTATAAATGACAGCAATACTTATCATGTTTTTTTTTGGGTAAGTAAGTAAATTTGTATTAAAAGAAGTAAAAAATTACAAAACCTATGATTTACCTCCAAGTGTTATTCCGACTTGGAGTTGAACCATAGAACACGAGGGCAAACCCCCCAACACCATTGTATAATACATGACTCAAATACGAAAACCTAGTACCACAGGACGAACTTCATTCCAAAGCCATCTGAAGACTAAAAGCATGTTACAGCCTTTATGGGAATTATAAAACACCAGCAGGCTTCAACATTTTCATCTGCAGCAGCCAGCGCCGGGTAGCAGTAGGATCCTTGGGCAGCTGCTGAAGAAAGCAGCAGCAAGTAGTCAACTTACTTCATACGACACGCATCATCAGCAATCTTCAGATGCCAGCCACATAATGCAAATGCCAAGAAAACAGCAGGAAAACAGCTCCGCCCAGCAGCAACCATCAAGGATGCACCCCTCGCACAGCACAGGATGGCAACACACATACATCATTTTATCCATCAGCATGGAAGGCAGCAGCAGCAACTTACTAGTTGGAAAATTTGAGTTTGCCGATCAACTGGGTGACCGGCTAAAATCCCACATTGCCGGTCAACTAGTTGACCGGCCAAAACCCTCCCTTTTTTCTCTTTTTCGAGTTGGCCGGTGACTAGACAAAATAATTTTTTTTTTTTTGCACCGGTCAACTAGTTGACCGATCACTCCCACACAGCATCAATCATGCTAGATTAAGACCGGGCTGTCCAAACCAGTATCGTGTGAGAGTAGGCACCGGTCATCAGCTCCAACTCTCAGCAACAAAGCCTTACACCTCAGCAAGCTTTAGCAATTAGAGGAGGGTGTTTCTTCTTACTCCTTTTTGGTGTTTCTTCTTACGCCTTTTTGGTTTTTTGAGGCATGATTGAGATCCTCCTCCTTTAGTTGCAGGTGACAAGCCTTCACCAGAAAGGAATGATGGGATATGTGTGCTGAATCCCTCGCTGCCAGACATTCCCACATCATCCTCCAGTTCTGGGACTCTTGCTCTGGAAGCACCAAGCTGCAATCGAATCTCTTCAATATTTTTCCTTTCCTTGCCAATTCCTTGATCGTCCTCGCCTGCCACTAGCTTCTTTACCTGACCTGAGTCAGCCAAGGGACTGCCCGAAGAAGATTGGACCTTCATTTTGCTAGGTGTATCCGGAGGGCCAGCATACGAACACCCTCTTTCCACAGCAGTTGACAGATCATCCAAACAAAGGTTCCCAGATGAGTAAACTTTCTCCAATGAAGGGAAAATGCTACACGTCTTAGAAGAATGGACACTGCCATTGCTACTTACTGTGGGCCGATTCAATTCTGAAGGCGAGCAGTTTCTATGCCCAAGTTTTTGACAACTACCACATCGCACAGGCTTCCAATGGTAATCAATGCTAATTTCAGTGAATGACTGATCAGGGCACGCTGGATTCCTAATGTAGACTTTGGAAGGTAGGTTAGCTTCAATCCCCACTTCCACGCATATACGAGCAAAGCTCATTCTTTCCATTCTTTTCGTAATTGGGTCTAGTTGAATCGGCTTACCCACTACACTTGTGATCCAGCTCAAACCCAGAGGGGTCCAAAATTCCACAGGGACGTTTGATAGAGTGATCCAAATAGGAAATGTTTTATATTCTGCTTGGGAGAGAAGTATCCCTGAATGCTTCTTAATATCATCAGTCACACCAGGGCCTTCTGAAGGCAAATCCTCAAGGGAGTTGGTGGCAATTCTTGAAGTAGAGGATTCCATAGTCCCTTCATGACAATAGGAGCCGCCTAGCACATCCAAACGGTTTTCATCTGCAATAGGAAGCTTGGGGGCTTCACATGTGTCAGGCTCAAAGACTTCTTTCGAAAGAATTCCATGTTTCAAAAAATCTGCAGATGAAATGGAAGCAATAGCAGCAGCATCGCAATCCCCTTGCTTGCCTTCCGCATCCAAGGGAGAAGATGCACTTTCACTGTCCTTTCAACTACGGGAAAGAGAAACATTACCTGATGTGGCAGTAATGGGATTTAGCAACGCCTCATCATCAATGTAATAAGATTCCAAATCCCTGGTATGGGATGACCAGGGAGCTTCAGGAGAGCTGCAAGTTCTAAGTGAACACTGCTTCAATCCTTCCAGTTTATTCCTCTTAGAGGAAGGTGGAGCCAATCTGGATTGGAGGTGATCCAATTTCCATCTCGTAGGACGAGACTCCATCAGAGTGATACCCTGGGCAGCAGTTTGCCCATTTGTCCTGAAACTTTTCCTTTGCGTGTGATTCCATTGGAAATCAACCACAACTTCCACAACAGCCAGAAGTTATTCCAGAGTTCAATCTGATTTTTGTCGGGGGAACTGCATCAATCCTCACTTCAACGCAAACTCGAGCAAAATGCATACGTTCCAATTTTGCCGTGTTAGCGTCCAAGTGAAGTGGTTTTTCCACCGCACTGGCAATCCAACTGATCCCCAAGGGGGTCCAGTATTCGGCAGGGACATTTCTCAGAGTAATCCACACCGGGATAGTTTGATGATGCTCTTTTATCATGGCCATTCCAGGTTGCCATCGCTTAAGAAACAATGGTTTTCCCCCAATTGCCCAAGGACCCCTGGCAAGACAATCTTCCAAGTGAGCATCAGATGAAAATCTAAATAGGAAGAACCCATTAGCAGGGGTTCTCGTGCCCAAAGCCCCTCGTCAGAGGGCCTATAAAACCCTTTTTCTTCTACGAAGAAGGGAGAGAATCAATCGGATCCTAAATAATCGACCTAGCGTCAACAACCTTAAGCTCTACAGCTATCTCACAGATCAAAACTCCTTAGCCTTCTCAGGCGACAGGAAGTCAGCCACCCATCACGGTGCATAGAGAGAGCCAGGCATCCCACCACTCGCTCATTGCTCTCCCACATAAGCATTCACGCACATTTTTGCGTACCTCTAAGCATGTGCCCCATTTCCGTTTATTACGAAAATCTGCTGACTTAAACGTCGGAGAATCCGTGGTGAAAAAAATCCTACCGGACCTCTTACTTCTCGTTTGTTAATTGTGTTGTGCAGAGCTCAAGTTCACAAAGACAGAGACCAGACCCACTCGTGATCACCTCTAGACGACAAAAAATCCAAAGGCTCCCTAATCCGTACAACAATACGGATTGGCGCATTTTCGTTTATTGCGAAAATCTATTGACTTAAACGTCAGAGTATCCTTGGTGGGAAAAATCCTGCCGGACCCCTTACTTCTTGTTTGTTAATTGTATTGTGCAGAGCTCAGGTTCACAGAGACAGAGACCGGACCCGCTCGTGATCACCTCTAGACGACGAGAAACCCGAAGGCTCCCTAATCCATACGACAACCGGAAACCCAAGACGCAACAGAACCTATAACATTTTTCTCATTTTTAATTGACAATAAAATAAAAAATATATATTACAAATTTATTTTTTTCATGAGATTTTTTTTAAAATACAAACACAACAAAAAAACAAAATATTTTCATTTTGGCTATCAATTTTTTTAATTGATAAGTTTTTTTTCTTAATTTTTTTTAGAACCAAATAAACTTTCCATGAAAATAATAAAAATTTTAATAAAACATATAAGCTACCAAAGATGATTGAATATGAATGAAAATAAGAAGGCAGATTTAATAGATAAAATGCAACTTAAACAAACCATTCGCTATTTCTTGAAGCTCGATCTCTCCCCCGGATGATGAACAATATAGCCAAGAGAAACCATGAACCAGAATAGAAGAGCTAAGAGTGGCAATGGAGTGGGGCTCGGGTTTTTCGATTCCTATGGCCGTTCCATTAGAGAACCGAGGGGGCAACTATGTGGTAGGAAATCCATGTGTGGTGCAGGAACAGAATATCTCCATTTATAAAAACGACTTCTATATAACATTTCAAGTACTACTTTAGAAATTTTATACAAATATATATTTGAAAAAGAAAGAATCAGCATGGAATAATGTAGGGTATAGACAGATATTCAAAGAGAAACAAATTTCACATGGATCGGGACTGCTTGGGTGACCCAAAATCATCCCCACCTGTCTATCTTTCACGAGACGAGAACTCTCTAAAATGGGAAGAGATCAGATTGCCAATTTCAAAACAACTGTCACAGATGCACTCTTTCTACCACATCAGGAGCCATATGGGAAAAGGAAGACGCATGACTTACTTGCATTTGCTCAAATATGAGATTCTGTCTTCAGTTACATTCCGTGTTACAAAGTTGGCTATAATCCATCTCACCCTCCTATATTGGCAACATACTGCATCACCCATGAGACCCTTTACGACGGAACTTCAGAAAAAAATAATCTGACCAGGTATTATTCGCTACGGCATTTACATAGGCTCGAAGAGAGCAAAACAAAAGCAGGTAAGACAAAGTGAAAGACCTAACGTGTTCAGCTACTACTCCGAAAAGGCTCCGATGTACATCTATCGTCAGTAGCAAGAGAGGCCGACAGCTTCTGGAGAGATCGGTATTGCAGGCGGACACTTTCTCCGGTTCCTACAATCTTCAGCAAGTACCTGGAGGCAAATAACAAATAAATAAATAAATAAAGCTGAAAGCTTGGAAACAAAAAGCACTGATAATAGGATTCACACCACGGAATGAAACATCTTTGCTGGAATATCTTATCAACAGGGGGGCTGTCACGATTAAATTGAAATATGTTAAATATCAGCTGAAATCGCCAATATCCTCCTCAATTCATTTTATTCTGCTTTGCAAAAAAACTACTGATGCAACCAATGCCAAAACATGTTGCCTGATACGGCTGACATGATATAGCTGTGACCGATATCGACGCCAATAGTTTCGTCTATGATCCACACTCAAGCAGAACAGCTTCCATGAAACATCATCGTCAACTTAACTAAATTTTCTTAGCCAGAACTATAAGGAATGCAATTAAGTTATGTATTATATGATATGGCTCCGTCCAAGAGATCCACTTGTGGGTTCCAGGAGGGTTTACTAACTGAGCCTTCATCTGCTAAATCAGAGAGTTTTTCTTGCTTCGAGGTATCACAACAAGCAATCTTATCATTGCATGAGGTTCAAATTTGAGCACTTCGAATTTTATAAAAGATGAAGTACATCACACTGGGTTATCTCAGGCATACATGTATAACGTACAAGCGTAACAGAGGTTCAAGGAAGTTAAGAATATGCATAGCCTAGGTACTAGGATTGTATACAATAGCAAGAGACATCACATAGAGTGGGAGGGGGAAAAAATACAATGACTGACTTTCCTGTAATGAAATATACTTGCAGCAGATAAAATGTGGGTGCATTTCGGATGATAAATTGGAATTCGAATTGACAAGGGTAATTAAAATTCAAGAACAGGAGCAATAGAATCACTCACCATTCAAAAGGACTTACTCACCTTTGGTGTGTTTTTTGAAAATCACTTAGCATAAGTGTTAGAAATCACTCAACCAACGAAAGTCTTTCTATTTTTCTTAAGGAAATAAACTAATTTTACAGTCAAACCTTCCCTTCAAACAAAATGAGAGTTCTATTTAAAGAATCCAAAACAGTTATTGGAAGGATAAATGAAATAAATCCACTTAGGGGCTGACGGTGGTTTTCCACGTTAGGTATGCTGGGAAAGCTGTATCAGAAGTTTCAAAATGAGGCTGATGCTGCTCTAAGACACTGATACTCAGTTATTACAGTCGGTTGTCCATCTTTGGTATTAAGGACAATTACTTTGGCAGCCTGTGGCAGTTTAAGTGGTTCAGGTGAGCTGCAGCTGATCTGCAATATCCGGGTACTCACACATACTACATGATAACATACAGGTCGTCATTCCTATTACAACAGTTTGCGACATCCCACATTTAGCACGTGGAAAAACTTTACAGCAAGTTAGGCATTTGAGCTTGTTTTAGATGACTCAAATAGATGGTTAGTTGCTTATATTTGGGTTGTGGCAGCTCTGTCATTTTCCCTCTTGTTTAGGAAGCACAACAATGGGGTTTCAACAGGTTGGGCAACTTACTCAAACACTTAATATGCTAAATAATGACCTTGGGGAGAAAGGAGTCAATTTAAAAAACTTAAGCACCATGCAATCATAGATGCCCTTCCTCATTCTTCATAAGCGGCACTTACCAACCAGAAGCTTTTTGTTTCTTCTGTTCTATGTTTTCACCAGCCAAAAACTGTTTTCCCTTCACAACAGACTTTCATTGTTGTACAATTAATATATTTCAAAAAATTAAGTTTGTGCTAGTGCCACTAGTATAGGCCTGCATTTCAGTAGAAGTGGGAAAAATAGCAGTGGCACATCATATATATATCAATAAAAGAGCATGCCAATGCAAATACCATAGAAAAAGAAGCAATTGCACTTTTTTTTTACAGAAACTTTGGAACTGAATTGTGCACAAACACTAAATGCTCCAATATTCACAAAAGCGCATACTGGTGCACATACACAATATGAACCAATAACATATGGGAGAAACAACTTTGTATTACTGCTACCCAGATCAGAACACAGAGGAGTTTAAATAGACAAACCTTCTGGATAAGAAAAAAAACTGCTTTGTACTCAAAAGCCATAGAGGAAGCATCCTCCAACTTAAGGAAATGCCAAACATGCTATGAAGCACAGAAAATTCCTCTAGGGTAGTGTGTCTGTGTCAGACATGCATATGATGCCGGACACGTCTCATACATATTTGGAATTTTTTATTCCATTTGGATAGGGGAGGGACACATTGTTTGCCTCTTTTCCAATTTTTATAACAGAAGAGCTTAGTTTTGGGTGAACTAGCAAAAAAAAAAATCCAAACCATAGTCTCTTATTGGAGAGAATTAACTATTCATAGTAATTATTTAAAAAAATACAAAACAGAAATTTGAAAAGTGTTTTTAGTGAGTATTTTCTCCTAACCAAGAAATATGTGTGTGTGTGTGTGTGTTTTGCAAGGGTATCAAGTTTTAAAATCATTAGTTGTCCAATAATTTTGTTTTATCATATTCCCATATTGATAAGAAACTATGATTTTTTTGACCCCAAAATTTTAGAAAAACATTGTGCAAGTGTATTGATGTGGATAATAAACATGTCACCCACTTTTCAATATAAAAATTTCTCACTTTTCCACCCATTCCTTTAACCCCTCTTCTTGGGTATGTACACATGGGTAACAAATCACAGCCAAGTGCCCATAACTCTTTACCCAAAGCACAAATTTGCATATAATCTCACAGTGATTTTAAGGACTAGCATGATAAGCACAGGCTACTCACCAGCCATTAAGGCACTGTGATGTGATGACAGCTTCCTTCCCAACAAATTTATCTGGTGTTCTCCTGTTTCCCTGCACCATTGAGGCAGTTTCTTAGAATGTTGAGAGGACATTGATGAACATTGCAGTGAGTAATGAAAGCATGTGGAAACTCACCCTAATAACTACTTTCTCGTTCACTGAAAATGGATACTGCACCCCTCTATGCAGCCCGTTCTCAACAGCAATATCCCCATTTTCCTGAAATTTTTGTAATTATCAAATCCCTTCTTATTCTCTTTCCATCTCACAATGCTCAGTAAACTTATTTTCACCTAAGGATATTCACATATTTGCAAAAGAAAGCTTCTTCGAAATGAATAATGAACACAGAAGGTTTGGTAAATGGGCAGGCGTGAAGGGACTTGGGCAGACCCAAGTAACCCCATAGGCCATTTTACACCTGCTTAAATAAGCAGGCACAGCCTAGCTCGTTTAAGTAATGTGGTGCCTATTTAAGGCAAATCTAATAATATGCAACTGCATATATATATATATATTAACATTAATGACAAGCTCTTTTTTTGGACTAACAGCATTCAATTCAACTGGGGAAAAAACTCAATTTTATTCTTCAAATAGTCAAGATTAGATAATCATTTTGTTTTCATCTGGATCAGTTATATTCTGCAGCCCTTTGCTTTAAGCCCAATTTTACCAATTGAGCTTAATTGAGCCGAATAATCCACATTAATAAAATTTGACAAATTAAAAAAAATAATTAAAGCATTAAATTGTAATACAAAAAAAAAATTCCCCACCACTGCCACCACACCCCAAACCCTCCCTAAGTGAGAGCAGGCAGCCACCTTCCCTCCATCTCTCTCACTCTCTCTTGTGTGTCCCTTTATCACTCTTGCTACCTCTCCCTCAGTCCATCTCTCCCCACTTCCTAGTAGATTATAACCCAAGAATTCCACTAGCAGATTAAAGAACATACCAGAAATTTCTTATTTGCTCTACAGATACCTCTTTTTACTTCCACAGCTCTACGCAATACAAAATTATTAGCATAGTTCACGGATCGCTCCACTCCACAGAACACACAATAGACAATGTTGCTGATCACAGAAATCTTCACCAGCGAAGCAACACCCTTGATCTCGACCATTTCTATCTCAAAGTTTGGGAAGCCACCTCAGTGGCTTCCCTTTCATGTTTCACGTTTCAACACCACCTCTCGCTCCAATCCACATTCTGAAATGGCTTCCCTTTCACGTTTCAACACCACCTCTCACTCCAAACCACATTCTTTCTCTGCTTAAGTCCTTCATTCAAACCAGAACACACAATAGACGATGTTGCTGATCTCAAAAATTTTCAGCAGCGGAGCAACATCTTTGACACTTCCTATCTCAAGGTCTGGAAACACATCTCAATGGCTTCCCTTTCACGTTTCAACACCACCTATCGCTCCAATCCACATTCTGAAATGGCTTCCCTTCGACATTTCAATACCACCTCACACTCCAATCCACATTCTTTCTCTACTTAGATCCTTCATTTCAAAACACACAATAGACATTGTCACTGATCTCAAAAATCTTCAGCTGTGGAGCAACAGCTTTGACCATTTCTAGTTTGGGAAGCCACTTCAACGGCTTCACTTTCACGTTTCAACACCACCTCTCGCTCTCTACGGTCCTCACACTAATAGCAACACTTTCCACCTTGGTCATTACTCATTGCTAGAAAGACAGATAAGTGGAGAGAGGAAAGTGAGAGGTGGAGGGAGGAAGAACTAGAAGAGGGAAGCAGTATGCAGAGGGAGACAGTGGAAAGAGAAGGGAGGTGTCGACCGGAGGGGGGTTTGTGATGGGGAGTGGTTGTGGCATTGTGGGTTAGGGGAAATATTATTCTCAAAAACTTTGTATTAAGTCGGAGTGTAATATAAATTAGTGTGTTTTCATTTTATTTGTGGGGCTTAATGTGTTAAAATAGCTGATAAAACATCATATGAAATTATTTCTACAATCGCCTCTAGGAAAAAGTTGCACTAAACCGAGGGGATAAAAGAAGTGGAATCATATATCCAATTCATTTAGTGGACTAAAGGTTTCGCTGATGCAGGGTAGACGGTGCACAAACTTCCCATAGCGGGTTCTAAGGAGCACGAATTACATAGTCTTTCTTCTGTGACATAAGAGAGACCTTGTCTATAGTTTAAACCTGTGACTTTTATGTGAAAATAAAGCAACCTTATTTCTTTGCCAGTGTGTTAAATTATATTTATGTGAATTAATGGATTACTTCAGGCTCCATTGACAAAATTGGACTCAAAATCAAAATTACAGAACCGAATTGAACCATAGAAGAAAATAGTCAAATCCCACAATTTTAAGAAAAAAATTGATCATTTTCCCCAAGTCATTCCAAGAATAGAAAATAACACTAAATTGTTGGTATGATAATTGCTTGCGATGTGATAACTGCACTACGTGAGTTCTGTAGCTCAAATATGTTCACACATTGACAAGACTTCTTCGACATTTTTCAACTCTATCTTGTGGAAATACACCTTTAAAACAGACATGCGTTTAATTTTGTTAAAGGAGCACCTAGGCTTGGATCTCCAAGCATGGCGCCTCAACATACTTAGATAAAACTCATTACAAAAGGCAAGTGCCAAGACTCTAAGATGCGAGCCTTTTCTAAAGACTCAAGGTGTGTGGTTTGAGAGCCTTATAGATTTTTTGTCTTTTTTTTTAAAAAAAATTGTTTGTTTCTTTTTTTAATTGGCCATTGTACTCAAATTAATTTTAACACTGACTTAGTACTTGTGAAATCAAGATTCATAAAAGTAATGAGTGGATAATTAGAATAATTGATGGAGAGTACAATGAAGATAATAAATTCACATTTGAAAATGATTCGTTGACAAGGGTTTTACAACTAAAATTGTTAGAAAATGATGCTACATATTAAACCTAAACTAAATAAAATTGTGAACCTTAAATGACAAGTGCCTCTAGTACTACTCCATTGGAGTTCGTAAATAATGAAAATTATAATTCAGAGAGAAATATAAAGTTGAATAAGCCATTCAAGCCTATAAGAAAAGAGAAGAAAATGAATATTTATTCTTTGCTATGAGTTTCTTGAAGGCAATATTTCTAGTTTGTTGATGAATTTTATTATTTTTTTACATTTGTGGTGAGTTGTGCATATAATATATATATATATATATATATATATGTCATAAATGGTGCCTCAGTTCCATTAGGCTTTTGTCTACACCTTGCGCCTTGTGCCCAAACCCCAAGACCCCTTTGTGCCTCGATGTATCTTGTGCCTTCAGCAATATTGTGAATAAAGTACCTCTAAACTAGGCTGCTATTAGACTAGCAGTGTTTATAGATCACAATGTTAGATAATCAATACCCTACATAAACAAAAGCCAACAGCAGTGGTGAATTACATCTTTTTCATCAAGAAAATTACCTATAACACAACCATAAGATAAGGACAACTCTAAAACATAAAAGTTGACTTTTTTGTGTCACCATACTTAAAATCTTAATCCCTCATATCATTCATTAACCCTGCCTTGTGGCGGCTAAATCTCATCCCACAAAACTGTTTGTTTATGATTCTCCAATTAGATTTAGTGAAGCACAAGCTCTATGAACATTTATTATTTCCATCTCTATAACCAATTTAATACATGATCCAATCTCCTACTCCTTTTTACATCTGTAACATTGTCTTTGAGATTTGCAAATGCGATTGAACTCTCTTTTTGTATCTTAATTCTATAACAAGCAAAATTTATATCCCGTCTTTTCAATTTCTCTTGTTTATTGTCCTATGTGTTTTGATTCTTCCAGGCATATTATGTAAAATTAAATTTACAGACTGTATCAACAATCTCCATCATTTTGTCAGCTATCTCCATGCTCTTCGACCAACTTAATACATGATTCAGTCTCCTACTCTTTTTACATTCAGGACTTTATCTTTTAAATATTTAACACAAGAACTACATTTCTTAAATCTTCAATTCTCCAGGAAGCATAATTTATATCCCATCAATTTGAATTCTCATGTTTGTTGTCCTACATGTTACAATTCTTGCAGGCATATTATGTAAATTTTACATCTAGTCATAGCATCAATTATCTCCATTAGCGTGACAACTATCTCTATGCTATTTCTTGCAAGGTTTCCTAAGCTCCTACATGTCAGTTAGATTCCATTTTCTGGACGTTAGTTTACCATCCCAGTTGGTGCTGGAACCTTTTTTTACGAATGACATCATACCAGAGCACTAATGTGGGGCATTTCTTATGCTGCCCCAACCCAACTCTCACCCTAATCCAACTTTCACCTTGCCAAGTAGCAAATGAACGATGTTTCATTCCTAAGGTACACCCATTGAAAATCCAATTTCTATTATCTTATAAACAAGATGTTTAATGCACCTATCTATCTAACAGGGAACTCTAGCCTGGGTTCGCCCGATTATGAGAAGAAAAAATCATTACAATAACAGTAACAAAAGCTGGGATATATCTTCAATTTCTGAAGCTTATAAATATTCAGTACCCTGTTAGTTCTTCTCACCGAATCTGTCTGATCACCAATTTCTTTTCGCCTCTTCCGGAGTGCTGCATTGTGGAAGAGTCTTCGATTGTCCTCATGCTTCACAGCTGCAGCTGCAGCCCTTAAAGCTGCAGAGAGAGTCTCGCAATAACAATCAAATGAATCAGAAGAACCAGGTAAAAGCCATCAGAATAAATACTTAACCACTTAAGGAAAAGTGACAAATGAGCACAGAATAGGGAGAAAGCAGGAAAGAAACTGATAAAGGAATACCATGGTTAGGGATCAATGATCTGGTCTCAATTTCTGAATTACAGAGGGTACATCTTGACTGCCACGCACAAACACGCAGTTATGATTCTTGCTGATTACATTACAATATCATAAAGCTTCAATATAAAATCACAAATGGCAAATTATCATGTAGGGGTCCCACTTCTCAATAAGATGAATAAATTCCCATAAAATTAGGTTCTTACACCGCATGGTTAGAAAACATAAACAACATAAACTTCTGCATGCTAGAACACACCAATAGGCAATAATAACAAAGTACACATCACACAGAGTTCAGGAATAAGTTCAAACTGAAGTTCTCTACATTTTAATTTATCTATTCTAGCATCTTGTACCTGCATTTGACAATTTTCTTTTTTTTTCTGCAACTTTAATTGGTAAGATGAGGAGTAGCTGAGAAATGAACCTCCGTCATTCACCTAAGCAAGTGAGCAAGTGGATAGCCATGGTTGCCATGCATCAGGCCAATAATCCACTCCTTTTTTTCACATTAGGGAACTAGAATCTCATTTCCCTCAAGACCTTATGCCACGCAATCTCTTTTGCTCCTTGTGCTGTTTGAATTTTGAGTTCACAGGACTCCACACTTTTGTAATCTCTCTGTTTAACAATCAAAAAGTTATGGCAACTTTGCCATTTTTCCAACTTTGTCTTAATTTTCCCTGATTAGCCAAGTATAACATTAATCGAGAGGGGCAAAGTAACAAATTAGATTCCAACGGTGAGCAGGTGGCACTTTAAAAAATTCAACAAAGAAATAGCAGAATGAAATCAAGTCCAAAATCGTATAAATGCATTGCAAATACAAATGCAGTGAAGAACATATGATCATTCTCTAGTTAAGAAATACCATTACATCGATTGATGATTGATTCTTCTCTTCTTCTTCAATTACAGGGGCAATACACTGGTAAATATTTCTTTTCTTTTTCATATAATTATCTTTAAAAAATCATATCATGCAATGCACAAGCAGGCAATACATATATTTCTGCCAAATACCTAAAATAATACTTCCAGAAATTCACAACTAGAAACATAAGAAGAGCTGCAATACCGCTTCAATAACCTTTCTCAGCATGAGACCACCAAATGAGTGTCCACAGGATACAACCGTTGCATCTTCAAGAAACGCACCACTGAGCATCCAGAAAACCAACCAAGGGAGAAAAAAATTAGCAATCTAGACTACTTAAAAATAATAGCATTCCATACCATAAAGAAAGTTACTCAGTTAAACAGGACACAGCAGTTGCATCTTCAAGAAACACACCACTAAGCATCCAGAAAACCAACCCCAAGGAAAAAATTAGCGATCTAGACTATTTAAAAATAATAGCATTTCACACCATAAAGAAACTTATTTACTTAACTTCAAGATGATCTGAAGTCTGATACAGAAATGAGAAAGGAAGAATGAGCTGAAACTCTAAATTGAACAAGGGAGAAACCTGAGCAAAAACAGAACAGACAATAAAACAGAAACCTCATATGCATTCTATAAGATGATTTTGAACATACAATTTGTCATGAAGCTTATTTAGAAACAGAGAGATACTGCAAATTAGCAGCTCTACCAACATCCAAAGAAGAAAATAGTAGTAACAGAGCAACAGAAGCAGTCTACTCACACCTCGCATCTCCAAGGCAAAAAAGGAAAAAAAAAAGGAAAAAAGAAGCAAAAAAGTAACAGTGTCTCACCATTTCCTAAAGAATTTTGTTCCCATTTTGGCATTTCTCATTATTCCCCTTTTCATGACTAATTCATTGCAGTCACTAGCTCATATTTTCCGACTGAATATTATTAGGACAATAAAGAGCATCCATTTTCTATAAAACAATGTTGTTTAGAACCATAGTAACATAACAAAAATTTTTAACGAAAACAATGCTACTACATCTGCCCAAAGCTCAACACTGTTCAAATTCCCCCAAAAAAAGCTGCCATTTTGATATCAGAATGTAGGAGAAATTTAAGGTGAAATATGCCAAGAAGTCACAATATGAATAATCCAATTTTGATTAGAGCAAGATAATGCATCACACCTCCGAAAAATGGAAAAGAGCAAATATATAAATATCAATAAGCTTCATAGAAGTTATAATGAAAATATACAGTTACATAGATGTTCCTAACACAACAAAGCCATTAGAGCATGCTAATGTAAGCCCACAGGGAAGGGTGGGCATGGCAAGTTATCTGGCATAAAAAATGCTGGTGCATGTCCTCATACAGTTAAGTTGGAAGGAAAATAACAGATTTAAC
>JAOVVI020006616.1:0-15468 GCA_028571085.2 Nepenthes alata | reverse complement strand
TTATACTCACTGTTACTCTTTATTATACCTCTATCCCTATAAAAAAAGTACTTGAAATGAATTATATGTATACATATGAAAGAAAATTAAAACAATGGAAAAAATTATAAAATATTATAAGTTCCTGAAAAACTAATTTTTTTACTATCTTGTGTTCTTATATTAGTTATTGTTCTACTTTTTTTTCTTTATTTTATAACAATATAGTACTTATATATTTGTGAGGGTCCATTACAGAACTTGATAATCAAGATGGCGATCCCTTGTCAAGTAAATTAAATAATGATGAACCATAAATTCCATCTTTAATAATAAGTATGTTAGAAATTAATAGAGATATGGAGATATGAATGAGAGAAAATTGTATATTTGACCTTTCAGTAGTTGGCCATTTATATAGAATACTCAGTACAAAATGTATATAAATAATAATAATTATAAAGGTGTTGAGAATATTTTGATTATATAATATTATATATTCAAAAACATAATATTAAATAATATTATAATATATATTATTATTATATCATAAAATCGTGATGTGGTATGAGATTTTGGTAAAGATGTCAACGGGTTGGTCAACTGATAGCATATAATAAAAATGCATATGGTCTTACCATGAATAAAATAACATGAATTTTTAATAAATGTGATAGGCACATGAAAGACATTATTGTGTGTAATATATATTGTATTTTGATCATCATAATGTAAGACGACAACAGTAAAGTGGGGGATACCAATATTTTCTAGTAGCCAATGTAACTAAAGACGTTTTGTTATATTTTGCATTTTTTACTAGATCATGCAATGACAGACTATTTTTTACTTTGTCATAAAATAAGAGATGACACAAAGAAGAAGCAATAGTCAGTGGTGGATCATCGATCCGTGAAATCACTTACCTTGTCTGCATTAGAAATGGCAGTTAACTGTAAATATAAATGAGCTGAGAATTGAAATAATTATATATTTTGAGATGTCACCTGTCATATATTTTGAGCATCCGCTATCCAATAATCATTTTATTTTTTCATACATGTTGATGCCGAAATTTATTTGGGTTACTGTATATTAGGATCGGTTGCTTTTTAAATCCCAATCCTTCTTATGTTATTTATGCCCATCTTTTCATAATATGATCATATGAATAATGTCCTTTTTACAACAATAAAATATTTAATTTTTATTCGTCCCTAGTTCTCGAGTTGTGATACGGATTAGAGAGCCTTCCACTTTTTCGTTGCGGATCGAATTGGAGCGAATTCGGTCTCCGCCGCTGTTAACCTAAAAGCTATGCACGATAAATTATAAATAAGATGTTAGAGGATTGGCGGGACTTACTATCCAATTTATCATCCGATACTCAAATCAATAATCTTTCTAAGAAAATAAAAAAAATGCAAGGAAGATGGTAACTAATGTAGGATTGCACGTGAATGTGGGATGTGAGAGGAGGTCTAATTCCTATAGGTGCGCCTGCCGTGGAGGCGGCTTAGAAGTGTAGGAGGATTGGGCTCCTTTGTGGTTGCACTCAATTGGTGGCTTACTTGGATTGCACTCGACGGGGAGTGGCTCACTATTCGGGAAAGAACTGCGCTAGGGAAAGACGCTTGGTTCTTTTCTTTGTTCTCTCAATCTTGCTCGCAGGCAATTTTTGTAGACCTCAAACTGCCTCCCTTCTGCGAATGGTGAAGGGACTTATAATGCCTCCCATAGAGGGATTTGGCACCAAGACTGGTGATAGCAATTCCTTCGGGATTCGTTTGCCGCTGGGCATTGACTGGAGTCACAATGTCAGATGTCGTCTTATGGCGTTGATGGGACCGTGACTAGTGGTAGCCAACAAGGGTCGAGTCTCCTCTTACATGGATTGGCTGGGCTGTTACTGGTCAGTGGGCACGGCGATTCCCCATGGTTGACCACCAACTCCATTGGTGGAGTCCTACCGCACCGGCGCCTTTTGTGCTACCAAGCTGCCATTGTAGAGGAAGAGAGTTGACTATGTTGCAATTGGTGGAGCCTTAGAAACTACTCCCACAGGTTGGGCTATTGGATCTTTATGGGCCTATACAGCAGATGGGCCTTTTGGACTACCTCTAGGCTTTTATTCTTGCGTTGGCCCTTGCTGGCCAATGGGCTGACCGCAAGATCGCCTTTTGCTGCGACTGGATCAGCCTGAATTGTTCATGGAACCATCACTAACCCCCATGTCAAGGAGCTGGGCCTCTCCAATCTCCGGTATATCAGATGATGGGATGTTGCCAGTAGGCTCTGGCCACATTCCTCTTCCTGAGACGCCTCAGCTCGCCGATTCCAGAGTTATGTTCCTTTCCTAAGCATGGCGTAGCATTCCGTATAATGCTGCAGGGATTCGGTGCTCTGTTTGGAAAGATTCCACTTTGAATCGTGACTTGGCTCCAATTCCTTGCCGGCAATCGGTGGACGTGTCCTTTCACTGAGAGTTCGCTACTCTCCTGTTATGGCTATAAAAAGGGCAAACCTTTTTTGCTTCAAGGTCCATTGTAAGGTACTGATTTTTGAGGTGTATTCGAGTAATTAAGTTGTAATAAGTAAATTATGGTTAAAAGGTACGGGAGGATTCGGATTGAAAAGCCCAAATATTCAAAATTAGTAAATCGGGAACCGAAGTTGTTAACCGTGAAATGTTATTTCGTAAATAAGGTTTTGGGCTTTAAATTATGGTAATCATGGCTTATGAAGGTCATATAATCAAAATAACGGTCTAAGGATGTGAAAGATTGGGTTAGAGTGGTCAAAATGGATCTCGGACGACGAAAATGCGAAGTAGGCTTGCTACATGCCTGACCCGCGCCTACCATGGGCTCGAGCCCACAACGAGTGTAGAATCCGGATTAGCAGCACTCGCTGTGTGCTCGAGCACGGCTCGGGCAGTGCGGCCGCGCTCGCTGCACGATCGCCTGGCGCTCGAGCGCCAGGCCATTTTAAAGCCCCATCCTGCTTCACGATTTTTCATTTTCCCGACTGCCAAACCCTATCTAGAGAGAGAGTGTGCCAAACTAGATAGAGAAAGGAGGAGATCGAGGCTGTGGAGTCCGAATCCGTCCAAGAGCCAGTTATAAAGGTTGTAGTATGCGTCGAGGCAAGTGTTCTCATACTCACTTATCGTTCTCTCTCAATTGTTACTTTTTTTATCGGGTATTTTCATCTCGATACCCACCCAAACCATGAAACGCATGTTACCATGTCTAATGTTCAAGAAATATGTAATTTATTGCTTGATTTACTCACCAATTCATCCGAATGGGTTCAGCCAAACCCTAAACCACGCGAATTTGGGGTTTTCCGTTTTCTCATCGTATTTTGTTAAATTGACCTTAAAATGTGAATTACCACGTCTCTATTTTGCATATATATCGACCAGACATCCGATCTCACGAGAATCGACCTATTTGCGGCGTCCGGGAGCTCTAAACGTCCCCTGGCACTGTTCACCCGAGATGAATGTATGAATTCGCATGATTTACCTCTATCTAATTGTTATGAAATTTATGTCTAAATGTTCATGCTACATTGTAAGCCCAAAAAATAAGAAATTGTGCTCCAATCGTAAAGAATTGTGCTCCGGGGGACCTCTAAGGTGAATTGGTATGTTGAGGTAAGAAGTTTCGCTCCCCTCCATATATTTAATGTCCAACCACATGAAATGTATTGTCAAAAGACTTAAGTCCCAAAAGAAAGATATGAATTGTACAAGTAAATGGAGGAAAATCTACAAAGTATGATATGATGGGTTTGATCTCCCGGATGGAGATATGTGATCGGAATGTGATCTTCTGATTGGAGAATGTAAATGGAATGTGGTGGATCCTCTCTCAAGGAAAGAATAATCTTGAAACTAAGGCCATGGGGTCCTCTAGTTTGCCACGTACATCACGGTGGGAATCCAAGGAATACTCCGATCGCTCATGGGGCGGGTGAAATATGTGGTACGCCTTATGACACTACTGTGGAAGAACGAGGATTGCCTTGGTCCCCAATGGATATGGGGTGGATTGTGATGGTCGAGTACTGCAGGCCTAAAATGTAGCCAGTGCTTTAGAATGTATAGCGGATACATTCCTTTCATCGTTCTCTCACATTGTTGGCTAGTGCGACCTATTGGCCCCGGGCTCACAAAGATTAATAAAATAATGAAAATGTATAAAACGTAACTAATGAAAACATGTGTCTTCCTAGGGCCCATTTCTATGCATTCACGGCCAGTTTTTTACTTCCTTCATCTTTTTCTTTTATGTACATTTGATGTTGTAAACCTTATACCTTATAAAATAATTCAATGAATGGAACCACCACATATTCTCTTGTCTCAGGCATTCTTGTTGTCATGTTCTTTTGTCTCAATATTGTTACTTTATGATTATGACGTCTTCTCACCTTCATGCATGACTTGATCTCTGATAGACAGCCGTGTCTTGCATCCAGCGGCTTGGTCATCCACTGACTAGCCTCTCGGCTTGCCGTTTCAGATGCTGGCTATTGGGCTAGCCGGGCAGAGCGTTGTCGAGCTTGTCTTGGTCCCGCGTGACCTGCCTGCTGTATTGAGTTACGTCACGTGACAATGGGCATGTTGGCGGGCCATCGGCTCTCTGACATGATCGTACACTATAATGATGGCCACTTCAACTGATGACGTTGGCTCTTCTGGGCCTGTGCGTCGCATTTATTGCTGATGGGACAGTTCCACAAGCCATCACCAATTCCGACGCATGGATTTTGAGGCGTTAAGCATATCTTGATTGGCTGTGGAAAGGGACGCATCTTAGCGCCTTACGGTGCTAACATGTGTCATTGCCATCTTGAGGGCAACTTTTCTACTTCCCTACAACGTCATTACTATCTTTGGATCCTTGCTTATTTAAACCGAGTGCCCTTCACCGTTCCCGCACTTTGCCTTCACCTTTGGTTTGCTACGAACCATTCTTCTTCCCATGACTTTCATCCTTCTTTTCCTCAACTGTGGTTAGCGACGATGTCTAGAAGATTCAATCGGTCCTCACAGTTGAGGACGTTCAGTCCTTACTTTCTTAGTTTAGGCTTTCAGGGAGCACGACATTTCTTCTGCTCAGTGAAGACAGTAAGGCCTATTCCCCGCTGAATTGCTTCATTACCATTTACGAGGTCCATTTGTAGGGTAGACTCCGCTTCCTAGTGCCGGCAAACCTATACACAATTGTGACAGCCTTGGGGGTGTCAATGGCTAGGCTCATGCCTAACGTCATACGGTACCTAATGTCTCTCTGTGTCTTTTTCTACTACCACGGTTGCAACTTTACCATTACGTCAGTGAGGGAAATTTTTACCTATTTGTAGAAAGCTAACTGGATCGTTTTGGCTTCAACTTCAAAGGGGCAAACCCCGATTTAGTCAAGCACTGGAAGGACCGCTTCTTTTACCTGGTGACTCTTTTCGACTGGACCGTCTCGAACAAGTGGGACAAGGTGCGCCTCAATGTCACTAGGCTCCTGGAGGCTGAGGAGAAAACCTAGGAGAAACCCTTGATTGACTTGATCCTGGACAATGCTAGCACTTTTTGCCAAAAGGGGCATTAGCTAACTTTGGATGCCATCATTGCGGCAGCATGGGAGCCAACCCCTGTGGCGATGTCTTCCATTTTGAGGGTGCCAGGGGCGCTAACAATTCAAGAGCTCTTAGGCCTGCCATCGAAGCATCGTCACTCCTCCTCTGAAGGCTTCTCCACTGAGTTTACTTCTTTGTTGGGAGAGGACGAGGCCGCACTGCAGCGAGTTTGACGGTTTGGGAGGATGTTGAGGGGAGCACGTCTTGTGAGTGCTTTCGCCTTGGGCCAAGCATCTGGATCCGAGGGAGCTGTGGGTGCCATTGCCACGGTAGCTTCCGCGCTGAAAGCTGGATCCGCCACAGTCAATGCTGGGGTTGAGCCACTTCTTGAGTTGGAGTAGGTTCAGTATTATTTTCTTGCCATTGTTAGGATCTTGTAGGGTGAGCAGCTGGTGGAGTATCCGGACAAGCCGGCGGTGGAAGTCGTAGTCAAGGTGACATTGGAGGTCACTCAGGAGCCGGCATCAGGTGTTGACATTGGAGTGTCTGAGTCTCCTAATCGTGTGGGAGGGGACACCGCCTCAGTTGACATCGCAGTTGAGATTGTGTTGGTCGTTGAAGGTCTCGAGACTGTTGGGGAGCCTTCTTGCCTTGAGATCGTAGCAGCAGACATGCCCTCTCTAGAGGCGGCCAAAATCATGGAGGAAACTCCTTCGGGAGAGATAGTTACTACTGCCGCACCTTCCATGGGGACAGATGAGTCTATCGTGTCGCGTCCCTCTACCTCTTCAGAGCTGGTGGCTCTAGGCTCGATAGCTGCTGCCACCGTTGCAAAAGAAGTTTTGGCACTGGCATTTGAGCCCTTAGAGTCGAATGCTGTTGTGTCCATTAGAGCTGAGCAGCATGAGGAGTTACCTGATGCTGGCCAGAGATATCTTCACCCTAAGGGGCTTTCCTTCGCAAAGGTACCTACTTTGTATCCTTTTGTTCCTTCTCTGCTTTGGCCTTCATTCTTCTAACGTGTTTGATATTGGCAAGTTCAGGAGAAGGCTCTTTAGCTTGCGGCAGCCATTGGTTTCCTGTCTTGAGGGCATGTCGATGCATTGGAGCACGGAGCTATGGTCAAGCAACTCGAGACCATGGAGGGCAAGTTGCGTGCGGCTTGGGAGATGATTGTTTCCATCGAGGGGTCACTCTGTGATTCACAGGAGTGGTATCATCTTCTCCGCGAGCACCAATTTCAGCTCGGGGATCAGTTGAGGGCCTCTATTCCGATTGTGGACCTTGGGAAAGTGCTAGAGGGAAACTTTTGGGATGGTATTTGCCTCTACCGGCAGATTGTGCAGATGGTTGCTCCGGACTTTCTGGTTTCCTTGCTCCACCTAGTGAATGCCATCGCCACCCAAGTGTTGGATTTGCTTTCTCCTCCCGTGGGAGTAACCGAGCCTTCGCCCTCTTAGCCGACATGTGGCATGCCGCAAAGCTAGACTTCTCCAGCCCATTAGATCTCCCCTTTCTCCTCTCTCTCTCTCTCTCTCTCTCTCTCTCTCTCTTATTTGCGGGAAAATGACCCGATTGTACATCCAAGACAAATTGTTAATGAAACCAGCCCAATAATTTCGATATTCATTGCTATTTGCTCGAGCTTTCACATTGAATTGCTTTTTCTTTCTTCGTCTAGCTAAGCGCTGCAGCTATCATCACTAGGTTTGTTTGAGGCGCATTGGCCTAGTGATGCTCATTCCCTCAAAAGGGGAATGTTGTGGCGCTTTGATCCTGTGGGGTTTCTATCCTATTAGTAGGACGTCGTTGCACTCCCGGGGGTGAGCCTCACTAGGGCTAGCTGGGCTTCATGGCCATAGAAGTCGGGTCCTAACAGAGTCGTAGGCTATCGTCTGCGCATTTCCATGTCGGTGCTAGTCCTATCTCAGGACAACGTTGCTCATGCACGTCTGGTCCTAGTTTGTTGATCGTTGTTAACTAAGGGTGCTCTCTTCGTCGGGGAAGGGTTGTCACACGCCCGTTGTAGAAGCCCCCAATGGTATAGGCCATTTGGTTGGGAGTTCCAAGAGCCCCTAATCCTGAGTTTTGGCTGCCGCTGGGCCGTTTGGTGTGGAATTAAGGTTTAATCTTTGACCACTTATGGGCCACTCGGCTCGGGGCTGAGGTTCTTTGACTGCCAATGGGTCACAAAGCAAGCTAGGATGAATCCTGCCTGACTTAGGGACAGTTTAGGTCATTTGATTTGGTAGAATGACAAACATGCATGAGATCACATGGACACGTTCATATAAATAAACAATAATTTTATTGATTAAATACAGTCATAAGCATTCATAATGATGTATGAAGTCCTTACCTGGGTTCATCTGGTTCTAATTGGTAGTACTTTTTGATGTGGGTGGCGTTCCATATTCTTGGAACGAGCTTGTTGTCCTGGGTGCGTAGCTTGTACGCACCATTCCGGAGGATTGATGAGACAAGGAATGGTCACTCCTAGTTCGGAGAGAGCTTGTTCTTGTTGGCAGTTTTGCCGGTTGCCTCTACCCTCCGTAGAATGAGATCTCCCTCTTTGAATTGGCAAACATTTACCCTTTTATTATAGTACCTTGCAATCCACTGTTGGTATGCGGTGGTCCAAAGGCACGTTGTGTCTCGAACTTCCTCGAGCAGGTCGAGGTGCTCCCTGAGCCTTTGAGGGTTGCTGAGGGGGTTGAAGCTTTCGACATGCCGATTGGGCAGACCAACTTCCACTAGGATGACCACCTTTGTTCCGTAGTACAAGCAGAAGGGCATTTCATGGGTTGGTTCTTTGGGGGTAGTTCTGTGTGAGTAGAGGATGGAAGCCAATTCGTTGGCTCAGGAGCCCCTAGCGTCCTCCAACTTGGTCTTTAATCCATCCTCCAGCTTCTACCTATCTGTTGGCTTGTGGTGTGAGGGCCAAGTTTCAAATTTCATAAGTTCCCTAAATATGTAAATTATGTTAAAACTTAGATACCAGAAACTCAAACCAGCCAAGAGATAGTCCCAAAAGACCCACTCCAACATTTCTCCACTCCGAAAATATATCCACTCCGGTATTTCTTCACTCCAGAAAATTTACTCCAACAAATAGCACACAAGTAATCCACTCTGGCATTTCCTCACTCAGGAAAATCCACCCTGGTAGTTGCACACAAATAATTCATTCCGAAAATTCATACCATTCCAAAGATCCATACCACTCCGAAAATTCATATCATTCCGAAAATCCATACCATTATGAGCAAATAAGCCATTCCAGGAATCCATACCATTCTGAAAATCCAAAGCACTCCGAAAATTTATACCATTCCGAAAATCAAAAGTATTTCAAAAATGTATACCATTCCAAAAATCCATACCATTCCGGACAAATAAGCCATTTCGAAAATTCATACCATTCTGAAAATCCAAAGCATTATGAATATTTATACCACTCTGGACAAATAAGCCATTCCGAAAATCCATACCATTCCGGACAAATAAGCCATTTCGAAAATCTATACTGGTAAGTAAACATTCCTAAAATCCATACTGACCAGAATGCTCATTCTGACAATTATCATACGTACCGACCAAAATAACCATTCCGGCAATTTAACTATACCAGAAGTCCATACTGACCAAAACGTTCATTCTAAAATTTTAAACCGGTCAACTAGCCCACTCTGGCATTACCATTTCAAAATTTTAAACCGGTCAAATAGTCCATTATGGTATTTATCATTCTAGAAAATCAGATATAAAATATACCATAACCTGTGAATATTAACCAACTGATACGCCATGTGAAATTCTAAACCTTAACTTAATAACTCAGCCAAACTAGATTAATGATTAAGCACTATTAGGGACACCTAAAATAGCACGCTGGCACCATTTCAACTTAAGATATTGATGATTAATCACTATTAAGGATACCTAGGGTAACGTGCTGGCAGCAGCATAGCCAACAGAGAACTCTATATAAGGTGAGGTAATGGAAGGGAAGAGATATAAGGAAAGGAAAGAGCAAGAAAAATAAGAGAAAAAAAAAGAAGAAAAACTGTGTAGTTAAAGGGAAGAAAAAGGAAAAGGAAGAATTCAGCAAGTCAAAGTGTCCAAAGGGCAAGTGTACCTATGCCTTCCTTCCCTTTTGTCTTTCTTTAATTATTCCCTTAAAGTATTATTGTTTCAATACTTTTATTTCCTATTTACTTATTCTTGTATGTCATGAGAGAATCAGATTTAAAAAAAATAAAAGAAAAATGCTGCTGGATTATTTTTAAAATTTGGATTATCAAACCAGTGACTAAATATAATCCGACAAATACCAAGTTTAAACTCATTGTTTTAGTATAAAAAGATATATTTTCAGACTCAAGTATGAATATTATTGTCAGAATTGTTATGTTGTCATATCGTATGAACATTGTTGTCAAAATTGTCATGTTGTCCTATCGTATGAATATTATTGTCAAAATTACATATTGAACTGTAAAAATGAATACCAAATGGGAGCTCTATATCATGTTGTCAGAAAGATTTTTTTTTTGAGTAAAAAAAAATTCAATAAGTTTTCATAAGAAGTTTTGAAGTAAAGTAGGCAACTAGACTAAGGATAGATCAACAGATAGTACATTCTAGTATAACTTAGCATATTATGGAAGATCGAGGTCTAATAATTCAGTTTAGTTCAATATCACTAAGGCAATTTTGACCCCGTCTACCAGGTATAAAGGTATATACCACCCATCCCAGGGTGTGAATACGAGCTCCGACCTTAGATTATGTGAACAGAATACAATTCACCAATCTTGGGGTGTAATACAAGCTCAGGCCTTAGATTGTATGCATAGAGTACAATCCAAACTTCAATCAACTACTCCTTTAACTGGTAAGGCCTACTGGCCCTAGTCCCGATAGAAAAGTAAGAGAAGGAAAAATTATCTGTAAAATTTGGAGAAAAGTATAAGAAAATAATTGCATGTTGTCCATCCTCTGTAATGATTCATATATTTGTCATTATATTTTAAATATACATGACAGGAGAAGAATTGTATGTTTTTCGTCATCCGTAATGAATCCTATATATATTATTATGTTTCAATTAAGAAAATTATATGATCTTTGTTATATATATATTGTACATTATTGAGTATTTGGCTCAATCTCTTACTATTTTACTAACCCTTTGGATGGCTGGAACGTGCTCATATTGGATGAGTAGGAGTGAGGAAGAAAGGATATAGCAGATATTTAGAAATGTCATTTTGTTATATATACAAGCTTATCATTAACTTATAATGTATGTAATAAAAAAATATATACCTAATGTAAACTGTGTAAATTTTTAGATTGTACTAAATATCAATATATGACAAGTTTATTCTGATAAACATAAGTGAGTCTTGCTTTCAAAAACTTTTGTATGGCTTTAGCTGGAATCTTTCTTTATTTAGGTCCTATGTATAATGAGTTTACGTCCATTTATGATATTAATTGATAAAAGATAAATACAGTTAAGAATAAAAATATTAATAAATTAGTACGTAAGACATCACAGGTAGTATCAGAGAATAAATTCATAAAGATACCTTAGGTTAGGAAGACACATTAGGTTAAGATGAGACCTTAGAATAGAAAAAGGCCTTAAAAGTAGGATGAACACGGGATTTAAATACTAGCAATTGTGGAATTAAGACTTGATATTATATAATGATGAACTAACATGTATCTTGACAATAGGGGAGTTGAGAATGGTAAGTTGAGGTAGAGGGTCCAAAAACAACTCCCGACGAAATCGAGAGGAGGAATATCTAGCTGTCATGGGACATATGGCAACTATCCTAGAACGAATGATACATGAGCATCGTCATCTCGAACTAGCTATAGTCGCACCTCCAGCAAACCTAGGAGCAACAGCCTATAAGAGATTCACTGATGAACGAGCACCAGAATTCACTGGAAACCCAGATCCTACAAAAGTTGAGGCTTGGATCCGGAGAATTGAGAAAATCTTTTCAGTGATCTACTGTTCAGAGGAGGGTAAGATGATATTTGCAACTTATAAATTGGAAGGGGAGGCAAACCATTGGCGGGCCATGCAAAAGATGGCCATGGGGATGGTTGAAAATAAGATCATGTGGGAGGTATTTAAAGAGGCCATCCTAGACAAATATTTTTGCAAAAGCTTATGGGAACAAAAGGAGGAAGAATTTGCTCGGTTGTGGAAGGAGAGTAGATCGGTAATAGAATATGATGCTAAATTCATAGAATTATCTCGCTATACCCTGTATATAGCCGAAGATGGGTTAAGGAAGGCTAAGAAATTCTAGTTAGGGTTGCAAGATGACATTAGAAAGCAGCTGGTGACTTTGAAGGTGTGCACGCATGGGGATATTTTGGATCGGGCACTAATCTTTGAAAAAGAACTTGAGAACGAGCAATTTCTTAAGAAGAGAATGGGAAGTCGGGGCAATCCAACACTGGGTTCAGACTCAACATCTGGAATGCTCATAAAAAGGGCAAGGACGGGGGACAAGGGTAAGGAGAAAGTGAATCCATAGGCGGGACCAAATCTAGCAACAACAGCAGAAGCCACGCAGACATGCTCGCCATATGGAAGTTGGCATGATGGAAAGCCCTATCATAAGTCTACCGGAGCCTGTTTTAATTATGGCCAAAGGGGTCACTTCATTAAAGATTGCTTGAAGCCAAAAAGACCAATGGAAGATATGCCAAGTATTCTAGGAAAAGTTTTTTCCGTCCGAATTCAGGATATGGAAGCGACCCTAAATGTAGTGGAAGGTACTCTCTCTATCTTTGGTACTCCTGTTCATATACTTATGGATTCAGGCACCACTCATTCTTTTGTGTCTCCAAGATTTGTATGTCATTTGTTATCATCCCCGCATATTTTAAAACATGTCTTAAATGTATCAATAGCTACGAGATCTTCTATTATGACTGATATCATGTATCCGAAGTGTGAAATCTAAATTGGGGAGTCAAAACTAGTCGCGGACTTGATATTATTGAAAATATACGACTTCGATGTGATTTTAGGTATAGAATGGTTGGCAAGTTATCATACTAACGTTGATTGTTTCCACAAATGGGTATATTTTGCCATTTCGGGATGTAAACCATTTTACTTCCAAGGGGTAGTATGAAAGGGGTTGTCCAATTTTATTTCAACTTTACGCGCTTATCATCTAATGAAGAACAGATGATGAGCCTATTTGGCTTACGCTAGTACAATTGGGTCTCACGATGTGCCAATAAAGGATATTCTAGTGGTTCATGAATTTGAGGATATTTTTTCTGAAGATTTACCTGATTTTTTTCCACATCGGGAGATTAAATTTGAGAAAGAAGTTATTCTTGGATCAAGCCCAATTTCAAAAACACCATACTGAATGGCTCCGACAAAACTAAAAGAATTAAAGCAACAATTGGAGGAACTTTTGGAGAAGGGATTCATTCGACCAAGTGTCTGTTCTTGGGATGCTCCGGTCTTATTCGTGAAAAGGAAAGATGGGTCATTACGATTATGTATTGACTATCGGGAATTGAATAAGATTACGATAAAAAATAAATACCAGTTGGCAAGGATTGACGACTTATTCGATCAATTACAAGAGGCACAAGTATTCTCCAAAATTAATCTTCACTCAGGTTACCACCAACTAAGGATTAAAAAAGAGGATATAACAAAGACTGCATTCCGCACTCGGTATGGGCACTATAAATTTCTGGTTATGCCCTTTGGATTGACTAATGCCCCAGCGGCCTTATGGATCTAATGAATCGAATATTTCAGCCATACTTAGATAAATTTGTGGTTATATTTATTGATGACATATTGATCTATTCAAAGGATTACGAGGATCATGAAGCACACCTGAGAATTGTGCTTCAGACACTGTGAAAAAATAAATTGTATGCTAAGCTGAGAAAGTATGATTTCTGGTTGGAGAAAATAACCTTCTTGGGACATATTATATCAAAGAAAGGCATTTCTGTTAATCCCATAGAGATTGAAACCGTTGTTAATTGGAGTCAACAAACAATGGTAACTGAAGTACAAAGTTTTATTGGGATGACAGGTTATTATCGGAGATTTGTAAAAAATTTTTGAATAATTGCCATGCCCTTGACACGACTGACAAAGAAAGAAACTAAATTTGTCTAGACAAAGGAATGCGAGCAAAGCTTTCAGGAGTTAAAGAATCGATTGACTTCTGCTCCAATTTTGACAATTCCCGAAGGATCTAGTGGATGTGGTCTATTGTAATGCCTCGAGAATAGGGCTAGGTTGTGTATTAATACAACATGAAAAAGTGATAGCTTATGGGTCAAGACAACTGAAGGTGCATGAGAAGAACTATCGGACCCATAATTTAGAGTTGGTTGCAGTAATCTACACCCTAGAAATTTGGAGACACTATTTATACGGAAAAAAATTTCTAGTATATTCAGACCATAAGAGTCTAAAATATTTATTTTCTAAAAAAGAACTGAACATGAGACAACGACGGTGGCTGAATTTCTTACAAGGTTATGATTGCGAAATACAATATCAACCTGGAAAAGGTAATGTGATGGCAGATGCCTTAAGCCGCCAGACGAATTTCATAACTAATTTGAGGATTAAAGAAATGGAGATGTTAGAATATATAAAGTAGTGTTATATTAAGAGATATGTACAAGGTGACCAAATGATCTTGTGATATTTCAAATTCAGCCAGAAATATTAAAGCAGATTAAAGAGGAACAAATGAGAGATTCATTCTTGGCAGATATTGCTGGAGATTTAGATTGTGGCTCCTGAATTGATTTTGATATTCATGTTGATGGCGTTTTAAGGTTTCGAGATCGAATGTGTACCTAACATTGAAGAATTGAAGGAGAAAATCATGAAGGAAGCCCACCAATCAAAGTACACTATTCGTCCGGGTATGAAGAAAATGTATCGTGATTAGATGAAGTTATTTTGGTGGAGAAATATAAAAAGAGAAATTGTGGGTTATGTGGGAAGATGCTTGGTTTGTTAGCAACTAAAAGCCAATCACCGAAAGCCATCTGGATTGTTACAACCCTTGCCCATTCCAAGTTGAAAATGGGAGGATATATCAATGGACTTTGTAATGGGATTGCTCAGGATTTCGAAGAATCATGATGCAATATGGATAATTATTGATCGACTTACCAAGTCAGCACATTTCTTAGCAGTTTAGATGAATTATTCTAGAGATTGATCGGCTCGAATATATATTGAGGAGATTGTAAGGTTACATGGAGTACCAGCTTCTATTGTGTCAGACCAAGACCCAAGATTCAACTCTAAATTTTAAAAAAGTCTAAGCCAAGAATTACAGATAGAGTTGAAATTTAGTACAGCCTATCACTCATAGACAGATAAATAGCCAGAAAGAACCATCCAGATTTTAGAAGATATACTAAGAGCCTCGGTATTGGAGATAAAACGTAACTGGGATGAATATTTGGCATTGGCTGAGTTTGTATATCATAACAGTTACTAGGCAAGTATTGAAATGGCCCCATTCGAGGCACTGTACGGGAGAAAATGTCGATCACCTATCCATTGGGAAGAAACGGGTAATAGGAAACTCATGGGATCAGATATTATTGAAGAGATATCTGGTAAGATCAAAACAATTCGTGAAAAATTAAAAGTGGCCTAGAGTAGGCAAAAGAATTATACAGATAAAAAAAGATCGGATTTGAAATTTAAACCTGGGGAATATGTATTCCTGAAAGTATCACCATCCAGCGGCCTATCTTGATTTGGGGTAAAAGGAAAATTTGAAGCCAAGATTTATTGGGCATTTTGAAATTCTGAAAAAAAGTTGGTGAGGCAACTTATTGTCCGGCGTTACC
>JAOVVI020006615.1:0-15468 GCA_028571085.2 Nepenthes alata | reverse complement strand
TTACTTTAGCAGCAGGACAACAAGAATCAGATTTGCAGTCCCATTACTTCACTGATCACAATGCCAAGGCTTCCACTCATACACTACTGGCCAATTGCAGACTCCTTCAGCAGCGACTTGGAAAATTAGTTTTTAAAAAACGCCAAATTTAACAAAAATCCTAGAAATAAGTTGCATTATTTCTTCACTGTCATCACTCTAGAGCAAATTGTCCTCCCACCTCACAAGAAACTTTACCTAAAGATTTTCAGTTCCAAAAGCAGAATAGCAGTATAAGGATAAATCAAGACTAAAACTCTTCGAACTCTTTTTTTATAAAAATCATAACAATCCTTAAGAATGACCCTTTAAATTATAGAATATCATACTTGCTTCACAAATGTTCACCTTATAAAATACCCATCATCGTTCACCTTATGAAATACCCATCATTGCATAACTGCTCTTGAACGGTTCCACTTTGATGCCATCCATTTCCCCTTCGCTGGAAAAGGAAGCACTCTTATTATCACATATCAAACAATAGCACCTTCCCAATACTAACCCTTCCTGGATATATCACCATCAACCAGCAAGATTACGCCATCACTAGAGTCTATAAAATCTATTTAAATAATCATCCATAGGAATACAATAGAAACAGTGAGTGATCCCATCACCATAGCATCATCCTTCTTTGTTTCTTGATTTCTTACATCTCATTAGAATCATCAGCCCACCAACTCGAGTTGAGAAAAAGCAATCTCTCCAACCCATAAATATACATTATTATGGAAATAAATATAATTGATGCAGAGGCAAAGAAACATTTTGTTCTTACAAATCAAAAGAAAGAAAAATGATGGACAACAAATCTTTTGTATTATTTTAAAGCATATATATATATATATATATATATATATTGACAGGTTGAGGTACAACAAAAGGGAAGAGGGCAAAGTGTTTTCAAATGGAAGAAACAAAAACAAAGAGAGAGCCAACCTACCTATTAAAAGAAGAAGAAGAAAAAGAATGGTGACAGTAAAGGAATGCACATAAAAGATGACAACATGCATGTAACACCCCAGTACAAATTTTAAATTAACAAGCTACTTTATAAAATAATCTGTCTATTAAAGTTTAAGTCACGATACCTGATCCCAAATTCTGAAAAATTTGTTCAAATTGTAGAGTTTCTGTTTCATAATAAATTATTGTAAGGAATCGACAGAACAAATTATCGAATGTCCCCTTATATAAATATAAATAGAAGATGTTTACCTGACATCCACAAGTTAGAAAAGTGGTACTGAGCCCAGTCTATTGAGAACAACATTTAGATAATCCACCAACGGGGTTTAAACAATAGCTTATGGCCACTTTTAAGGGGAAAAGTATGTATCCCAACCATCAAAATTTCAAACCTATCAATGAGGTTTATCAATAGCCCTTTGTACTAAGTCTCAAATTTTTATGCATCATGCTTGTTACTTGCCTGTCAATTCATTTACACAATGAAATTTTGCCATCTTTCATATTTTGATGATGCTTTTCTAAACTTGAAGTTCAAGCTTTACAATTCACCAAATTTCAACTTAACAAGATTGGACTCACTTGGCGACAAAGTAAGGTCGGTGAGTTCCCCTGAAGGATCTTGTTACGTGGAGATTAAACTTATGATCATTACTCCTTAGAATTAACGTATAAGCTGTAGCAGGACATATTTTTTATGGTTTGTCCTACTATGGCTTGTTATGTAGCAGGACATGTGTTCTTTCAAGACAAAGTTTTATTCAATGGCAGTACAAACGTAGAATAATGATATATTCTAACCAAAGGTATAATGAAAGTCCGAATAGGTGACTTCAACGTCGGTCGATTGTATTCCAATTTTAGTTTACAGATTAGCATGCACTTGCAGCATTTAAAAATTTATATATTCAAAAACCTTTGACGCATATACTTTTCGTATCTGTATACGATATATAATTATCAAATGATTTTCATTTGACAATCCTATGTGATTTGTTTACCATATTAGATATCAAAGTGGCACAACGAAAGTGCATTACATTCTCTTTAGATTATTCAATGATGATATCAAATTACTTGACTTCCTCATTGACTAAGGTTAATTAACTCCGCACCAATACCAGGTAATTACGGTTATATTTATTTAGATAGTCCAGTGATGACAACAATTTTAAAATACAACCCACCGTAAGTGAGAACAACAATAGTAAATCAATTTATACAACCCTATTAGGGGGAAAAAAGTTCAAAATGAAGCACAGACAGGCATTGCCATGGGGCACTACCACATTAACCTCATTTATCAAGCATAGAAAACAATGGATCAATAACATGCAAATATTAAGGAAACTATAACAATGAAATGAAGAAAAGAGCATTGAACAAACAAAATTTCCATCACCATACATCAGTTTCTTTAATTTTGAGTTTTATTCATAGGGAAGACATTCTAGGATGAAGGAAGCAACAAGTTTGAAATTATTACTGACCCCACAACGCAATTGATGTAAGATACTCTGATTGTCAAATATATGAGGCCGATTGAAAGAGTTTGGCTTCACGCAGCGTATATAATGAGGCTCTGTTGAGTTGAGGGCCTCCATCAATGCTTGAAGTTGTTGCTATACAGTAAGAAAGGCAAAATATCACTATGAAAACATATTGCCATAAATAAACAGTTTTAAACAAAGGCATCCATTATAGTAAATATAGTCATTAACAGATAAATTCTCATCACATAAAATCACTGAATGAGGCCTCTTAATGCTCAAAGATAAGGAAACAATTAGTTCAATCAAATTAAATTCTAACGCATGAAAGCCAAACAAAGCCATCCACATCAAAAAATCTTCAGGTTCAACCTGTTTAGTGGATTGGTCATACTCCTTCCGTTGAATCAAGGTGTTATGTTAGAAATCTACATATATTTTTCTCCCTAATGGCTCAATAGAACAGTTCCTGGCGTTCATATCATCTTTTTACGGCCACCAATTGAATGGTATCACTCCCCTTATGAATGACTCCACATCAAAAAATGGAAAGAATATTTTCAGATATATGGGAATTAACTTCGTAGTACATGTAAAGGGCAAGTTCTGAAATGCACGAATTCACTAAAAAACAGATTAGAACTTAGAGACCGAAAATCCATACCGGTCAAGTAAAGCATTCCAAAATTTCATACCATTCCGGAAATCCATACCATTCCAAACAAATAAGCCATTCCGGAAATCCATACTATTCCAGAAATCCATACCAATCTGGAAAAATAAGCCACTCCAAAAATCCATACCGGTAAGTAAAGTATTCCAAAAATCCATACTGGCCAAAATGCTCATTCCGGCAATTATCATGCATACCGGCCAAAATGACAATTCTGACAATTTAACCATTCCAGATATGTATCGGCCAAAATATTCATTCAGGAATTATCATTCCAAACCGATCAAGTAATTCATTCCGGAGTTTCAAAACCGGTCAAGTAGCCCGCTCCAGCATTACCATTCCAGAATTCCAAACCGGTCTGGTAGCCCACTCCGACATTATCATTCCGGAATTTCAACCCGGTTAAGTAGCCCACTCCGGCATTACAATTCAAGAATTCCAAACCGGTCAAATAGTCCATTCCGGCATTTATCATTCTAGGAAATTAGATGTAAAATATGCCATAACCTGCTAATATTAATCAAGTAACGCGCCACATGGAACTCTAAATCGTAGCTTAATGACTCAACCAAACTAGATTAGTGACTAAGCACTATTAGGGACACCTAAGACAGCATGCTGGCACCATTTCAGCTTAAGATACTGATGACTAATCACTTTTAAGGATACCAATAGCAGCATGCTGGCAGCAACAAACCAAACGGGAAACTCTATATAAGGTGAGGTAAGGAAGGAAAGAAAGAAAAGGAAAGGGAAGAGCAAGGAAAATAAGAGACAAAATCAGAGGAAAGACTATGTAGTCAAAAGGAAATGAAAGTAAAAGGCAGAATTCAACAAGTCAAAGTGACCAAAGGGCAAGTGTACCTATACCTTCCTTCCTCGTTGCGTTTTTTTGATTAATCTCTTAAGTATTATTGTTCCAATACTTTGATTTTCTATTTTACTTATTCTAGTAATAGCATGTGAAAATCAGATTTAAGGAAAAATACTATATTAATTCTAAAATTCGGAGTATCAAACCGATGACTGAACAAAATCCGACAAATACCAAGTTCAAACACTTTGTTTTTTTTAGTATAAACATATATATTTTTAGAATCAAATAGTATACTAAGTATAAATATTGTTGTCAGAATTGCAAACGGTTATTACTGTCAAAATTGTCATGGCATATTGTATGGATATTATGGTCAATATAACATACTATACTATAAAAACGAATACCGAATTGGAATTCTATATCATGTCGTCGGAAAGATCATCTTCTTTTAGAATAAAGAAAATTCAGTATTTGTAATACATGATAGAGTTTTCATAAGAAATTTTGAATTAACGTAAGCAATTGGGCCAGGATAGATCAACAGATAGTATATTCTAGCATACCTTAGTATATTATGGTAGAAGATCGGTGTCTAATAAATCAGTTCAGTTCAGTGTTGCTAAGGCGATTTTGGCCTCGTCTACAGGGAGACAATAGGTAGTACCATTTTGTCTTTGGGATATAAATAAGGAAGATCCGCCCGACCTTAGATTGTGTGGACAAAACACAATCCACCCACCTCAGGGTGTATTACGAGGTCAGGCCTTAGATTGTGCAAACAGAGCACAATCCAGACATCGATCAACCATTTCTTTAACTGGTAAGGCCAACAGGGCCAGGTCCCTACAGTAAAGTAAGAAAAGAAAAATTATCTGCAAAGTTCGAAGAAAGATATAAGAAAAGAATTGCATTTTTTCCGTCCTCTGTAATGATTCCTATATATATTATCATGTTTAACAAAGAAAATTGCATGATCTTTATTATATTGTACATTGCTGATCATTTGGCTTACTTGTTGTTTTACTATCCCTTCAGATACCTCGAACGAGTTCATACCGGATAAGCAGGAGTGAGAAATAAAGGATATGGCGGATATTTGGAAATGTCATTTTGTTATATGTACTAGTTATCATTAACTTAGAATGTATGTAGGAAAAAAATATATACCTGATGTAACTTGAGTAAGTTTTGAGATTGTACTAAATATCAATATATGACAAGTTTATTTCGATCAACACAAACGAGTCTTGTTTCCGAAAAAATTTGAATGGCTTTAGCTGGCATATTTCTTTAATTGGGTCCTGTGTATGATGAGTTTACGCCCCTTTATGATATTAATTGATAAAAGATAAATACAGTTAAGAATAAAGTTACTGATGAATTAGTACATGGGACGTCATTGGTGGTATCAGAGAATAAATTCAGAAAGATGTCTTGGCTTAGGAAGACACATTTGAAGGAGACCTTAAAATAAGAAGAGGCCTTAGAAGTAGGATGTGTGGGGAAGAAAAACCGAAAAAAGCATACCAGTAAAAAAACTTCCATTCCAATCTGAAAATGCAAAACAACATTTTCCACTACGGCTTTTTGTTCCGGCCTTACATTTCGGAATTTCAATCCTCCCTTTCACTCCGAAATTGCATTTTTGCCTTGCATTTCAAAAATGCACCACAACCGGCAATTTTGCAAAATCAGGCATTTTGGAGCAACCGGCTATTCTGCCCCAACCGGGCATCTTGCCTCTCCGACATTTGCCACTTTGACAAATCAATCTCCTAGTCTTTGATGCAGCCATATGAGCACTCAGAATTTTGATGACCTGTCCGTTTGTTGAGCCACTCACAAAGGAGTGAACAAACCCAATAGGATGGAGAGGGGATTTGGATACTAGCGATTGTGAAATTAAGATAGTAAGATTTCAAATTATGAAATGATGAACTAACATGTATATCGACAATAGGGAAAATGGCAAGTCGAGGCAGAGGGTCCCGAAACAACTCCCAACCAAATCGAGAGGAGGAATATCTATCTGTCATGGGACGTATGGCAACTATTCTAGAACGAATGATGAAGGAACAGCGTCATCCCAAACCAGCTATAGTCACACCACTAGCAAACTTGGGAGCAACAGCTTATAAGACATTTACCAATAAATCGGCACCAGAATTCATTGGAAACCTGGATCTCACAAAAGCTGAGGCTTGGATCCGAAGAATTGAGAAGATTTTTTTAGTAATCCGCTATTCGGAGGGGGAAAAGGCGACCTTTGCAACTTATAAGTTGGAATGGAGGCAGACCAATGGTGGGCCATATAAAAAAGGGCCGTGGGAATGGCTCAAAATGAGATCACATGGGAGGTATTTAAAGAAGCATTCCTAGATAAATATTTTTCCAAAAGTTTTCGGGAACAAAAGGAGGAAGAATTTGCTCTGTTGTGGCAGGGAAGTAGATCGGTGGTGGACAATGGCACTAAATTCACAGAATTATCTCATTATGCCCCGCATATAGCTAAAGATGGGTTAAGGCAAAGAAATTCAAGTCAGGATTGCAAGATGACATTAGAAAGCAGCTAGTGACTTTGAAGCTGCGCATGTACAGACATATTTTAGATCGGGCGCAAATTTTCGAAAAAAAAACTGGAGAAGGAGCAATTTCATAAGAGAATGGAAATTCGAGGGAACCCAACATTGGGTTCCACAGGAGAAAGGTAAGGAGAAAGTGACATGCAGGACTAAATCAAGCAGTAACAACTGAGACCACATAAACATGCGCGATATGTGGAAATCGGCATGGCGGATTACCCTGTCAAAAGTCTACGGGGGCCTATTTCAATAGGCCAGCCATACACCACCAACTACTTATTTCTACGATAAACTTCTTGATTAACAAACATAACAACCCTATCAATCATTATATGCAGTTATTCTTCAGAATTCTATTCACTCTAAATCATTATGTAGTTGAGCTTTTCAACCTGTATTGCTCCTTTTTGGTTGACCTGATGCATTGCTGATGTGGCTGCCAAGGAATGACCTCTCTTACATAACAAACACCTTACCCTTACATAACCCTTGGGGTTCACCGTGTAAGTATTTTGAGGTCATGACTTCTGTGGTATTGAAATCAAGAAAAGGAATCGAGATTGATGTCCCTTTCTAGGCGTTTATTGAGGACACTGCGAAAATTTGTGCAATCAAACTCTGACCACCATGGGGCCATCAGTATATGAAGGTGCTTGTGATATCAGCTAATAAAGCATGTTCAATCCATGTATATCCACCATCTTTCCTTGTTGTCTTGTAGTGTCAAACAAATCAAAAGCTTAGAGAAATCAAATAAGATAGGGTTATGTTCGCTTAACCAATCTACCCCCAGTATCATATCAAATCTGCCAAGTTTGACAATGAGGAAATATGCTCCACGGGTGTGGTTCTGCAGCATCTATGGAAAGTATTGGAACTTAGAATCACTTATCATGGTGATGCCATTCCTATCGCCACAAGCATAGGTGTAGTCTGAATAATGGGTCAAGTAGTTGAGACTGTTAGTTAGGGATCTACGAAGTTACAGGTGCTACCATGATCAATGAGAACAAGGACGGGCAGTTCTTGGTGCAGCCTCTGATCTGAATGGCGATGCTAGAAGAGATGGATGACACTAAATGTATTGAAATTTCAGAAATGTGTTCTTTTATAATTGGGAAACTATATAGCCAATCGTTGTGTGCTTGACTAGATCCTGCTTCAGCTATGATAGAATTGTACTTCTTCGATCTACACCTATGTCCTAGAGAGAATTTTCCATTACAATTATAGAAAAATCCATTTGCCACAAAGATAGACAGTATTGTTGGACAGTTCTGATTTCTGTATATATCTCTATGGTCGGAACTGATCTCCCCTTACAAGCTTGCAAAAAAAGTAGTTTGCTGTACAAGACAGATTTTCCTTCATGCACAAAGCACTGATGGCTTTTTGTTGCAGGGCAGCAATTTCACAGGTTAAGATAAAGAATGGGGTACCAACGTTTTAACAATGGGTCTCAACACCGCTTTTAAGCTATAAGAAATCAGGAAGTAATGTAGGATTCTGAGAGGCCATGATTTGTATGAAGAATCAATTCACTAAATTCCTCTTTTTTCCTTTTTAATCACAGTCCTCTAAGGGTCCAGTTTCTCGCAGTTTATAAAATTCTTCCTTAATATCTAAGAAGACTCTATCTCCAAATCATTTACAAATGTTCCCTCAAAAGATATCCCAAGGATTACGTGCAACATTGACCACATAACCTTGAAATCACGTAGCAGCTTTTCCTTCCAGACACATGGAAGTGATTTGTAAAGGAAGAATTTCATGAAGGCTAAAATAGTTTTTCCACTTAAAGAATCAGGCCATTGAATGCTGTCAAAGAAACAGCAGAATGTCCATTTGTGGTTTGTAAATTTGATAATGCGGCCCTCGTAGGATGACAAGTGCAGGAAGTTGGTTGTTATTGACTGGTCTACGTCGTATGAGTACATGATTGGATGATATACCCGAGCATGCTCAGTCTGTGGAGAAGAGGACAGATTATTGTTGTTTCTATTGCTCATGGAATCCAACATCTTGGCCATGAATGCATCCAATTTCTCAATGTTGCTGATTCTGTCATACATTTTGTTGAATTTGTCATCAACGGAATGCTGGTGGCTAATGGCTGTTATTTACAATTTTCTTGGATTTAATTCTGTCATTGTTTCAGTTGTTCATCCATTTTCTTGGTTTGGGCATAGTATCATATGAACTACGAAGCCCAAATACAGACACAGGGCATAGACACAGCACATTATAGACAGGCCGACCCAAAATTTTTTAAAAATCTACGACACGACACATTAGAAACACATAAACTCAAATAATGGTTAATATTTCTTTTACTTTATGAATAATACTATTTTATACTAAATTTGAAACAATCTAATAAAACAAAAAATAAATAATTAATAAAATATTACTTTAAAAAACTAAAAACAAAATATATTATATGTTAACAAACAATACTGTATAACATTGTATAATAGTATAATATAGTATACCACATTATTGTATAATATAGTACAATATTGTATAACAAACAATAAATTGTAAATTGTAACAGTGTATAGCAACAACTTACAATAGCGACTACAGTAAGTGTAAATTACAACAATATAGCATAAGTAACAACAGTATGTAAATTGTTGTAGACATACATTGCAAGGAAACAGAACAATTTGGAAGAAATAAAAAAGGAGAACAAGTACCCAGAAAAACGAATGTGAAAGTGAAACGAAGGAATTTGACCAACCGAATAAAATGAAAAAAATCAGATTCTAGGGTTTGAACTCACAATATTATCTCCTTTGTTTGATTCACCATCGTGTTCGACTTCTCTCTCTCAAGTCTCGACTGTGTGTTATAGCTATGAGAAATCGGATATAACCAACAAAAATAAAGTCTCTCATTCAAGAGTCATGACTGTAAGAAATTTGAGAGTGAGGAGTGGTGACTATCAATTCAAATCCTCAGCTTGACCCAACAAAATAAAAGTGAAAGGGGGAAAGTATAGGTAAGTTATTAAGTTTTTAAATTTAAAAAAAAAAAACTTCCAAGTTTCAAAATTTACCAAATACCTTTTAATTTAAAAAATAAAAAATAAATTTACCATTATACCTAAAATGTCCTTGGAGTATGTCCAAAACGTGTCGTGACACGTTTAGAGCGTGTCCAAAACGTGCCAAACAAAAAATATATATTAACACATATCAGAATGTGTTCAACACATATTTGGGGCATGTCAGAATATGTTCAACACAAGTCGGACAGCAATATTTTGAGCGCAAGAAAGTGTCTATGCTTCCTAGCATATAAAAGAACAAGAGGAATTGGGTAAGACTTGTGCGAACGCTTCCTTCAGTATTGAACCGATGGCTGAAAATTCAGATTGGTGACTGAAAATTGTCACATATGAGGACCAGATCTGATTCCAATTGTTATATAGGGACTCCGCGAATCAGGGAAACAAGTGAAAATGGTGGATTCAAGGAATTAGAATGGTAAGGGAATGAAAAATCAAAGGAAATACAAAACAGAATAAGGGGAGAAAGGGAAATACAAACTCATCTGAGGAATCAACTTATAATCTGATTCATAAAATTTCATATACCTAATGCTTCACATTCAGGGATTACTTATAGAGCTGCCAACCATTCATTGGCGTCATCATCAGCAATACACCACAACTACAAATTCCTCTTACTAACTACTTGATTAACAAACTTAACAACCTAAACAATCATTCTATGAAGAAGTTGCTGAAAATTCACTTCATCTTGAATTATTCTACAGTTGAACTACCTGACCAAGATTGCTCATATTTGTTCGCCTTGATGTATTGTGAGGTGGCTGTTAAGCAGTGGCCTCTTTACATAACAATGTTTTTCTATGGGATGTGGTGGTGGAGGTTTAGATGGGGGCTACAGTGGCGGTGACCTTTCTAGGTAAAAGGCATACCGACAAACAGAATAAGAAATAGATAAAATGGAATCCAAAATCACCACCATAAAGTGGTAGTCGAAGCAACCGTGACTAGAGCACCCTGGTTGTGGCACTCTAGTGGTGGTTAGTGTCCACATGAGTACAAAGGAGAAAACGAGCAAGAGGAACAAGAGGGATCAGGGATGATGGACAACATGCAGAAATCATGCGTTATCCAACCCTCAATGTTGTCCCTTTACTGCATTACGACATGTGACCAAAAGGAAATATGCGCAAACACTTTAAACAGGATGCTAGGATGTACACCATTCACCATCTAAAACCCCATGGAGCTCAATCTTAATCCAAAAGAGGTGATGGTAAAAACGGTGGAGAGGCAAAGTTACAAAAGGGCAAATTTAATAAAGCCTCGGGCTAATCCCTCAAACACACAAACCCAAACGGCGCCATTGCCAGCCCACAGCCAGTTAATTTAACGCAACAGATACCTAAAATACTCAAAGCAAATATTTATTCTTCTCTAGGATATGGTCAATTAACAAACGAGAAACAGCACATTATTATTCATGACTCAGCAACAGATGCTCCAACTCAGGCTACTGCACCATTGGACAACTACAAAAAGTCCCATCCTATTTTAGAGTAGCACCATGTTGAAGGAAATTTGGTTACATATCCGAGCAACACGTAGATAAAACTCCCACATGTGCAAGCAGAATACATGGCCATGGTTCATGGAATATGTGAAGTGCTGTGTCTAAAAGCTATGCTGATTTCCGGGCGTAAAAATCAGCAGCCAATTAGGCTGAATTGTGATTTTTAAGAAGCTATATATGATGTCAAAACCAGATCCAGCAAAATACAACCAGATGACTTGTATTTTTGCAAGACGGACATGCATAATGTCTTTGTTCCGTATTTAAGTTGTAAACTAACTGTGTAACAGTTGGACCTACAAGTCTTCAATTAGTTACATGCTGTCTATTGTAAGGTAGGATGATTTTTTTCATTATTAGCGTCATTGTAAATACCGGATTTGGTGTCTCTCCTCAATTCACAACCCATTTTTCTCAATTAAATCCATCTCTCAAATATTGTCTCAACTTCTTTGGGGTTCATTGTGTGTAATAGATCCAGAACAGGAAAACCTAAGAGATCTCAACCAACTCCAACATTTATAAAACACTCAGGAAAATCCAACAGTCATGACAGGAAGTTACCTACCTTAAATCGTGTGGCTACAGAAGAAAATTTGTATGATGAACGAGAAGATTCTTCTGGGATTGAAGGGAAAAGACCAGCAATAAAAGGGCATTTGGATGACGACAAAAGACTACAGTGCTCCATTACAACATAGTCACGATTTTTGTCCAAAAATGTATCTGTTTCGTAGGTGACCTGCAAAAGGATTGGGTAAGTCAAGCATCTGAACAGTAAGGAAGAAACCAAATTAAAAGATTAATGAAGGTGTACACGTTAAACCATGCCTTTCCAGCATAATGTGAGATGGTAAAATCAGTACGTGAAAACTTTGCCTTCTCCAATCTTGGATGAGTCATAAGACTCTGGAACAACTTGGTTGAAAATGTTTCATGAGTAGATCTTGGAAACATGCTACAAGGATAGAAGAACCAGGATAAATATAAATCACAAAAAAAAAATTACTGCAAGCCACACAAATTTAGAGAGAGACTTAAATTATACCAAGCCTCATCCAACACAGCAATTATCCCTATTGGTCTCTGCAATGATCAGAAAAAAATATATGAGAATAAATTAAAAATTGAATGCCTCTGATTCTAAAAGAAAATAGGTCTGGCCTCCTATGTTATAAGTTCAAAAAAGCAAAGCTAGTGGGTGAAATTTTTACCAGAGTAATGTTCGACTGAAACGAACAAAATACACAAACATCTTACGCATTCACAAATTACAACATACATCAGACGTATAACATTAACGAAATTTTCATTATTTGGCTATGCATGTTAATCATTAGTACAGAAAATTTACACCATCATCCAGATATTTACAAAAATGTTTGTCTGGTTCACATTTCTCCACCATCCAAGATAACGAACATTTGAGATAGCATTCCAATATTTCCCTTATTCTATGAAGTCAGGGGATGTAAAGTGTCAACCGTATTAAATGTGTACATAATATTCCATAATATTTTAGTTTCCTTGTCTCACAAATCTTCATTGTTTGTGATTAGGGCTGAGTATATTTGGAAATGTGTCTGCGAAATTTGATTGATTGCAATTAGGCTGTAATTAAGAAATGATTTATCTTGTTTAATGAATGGAAACAATCAATGCTGAGGCATTCAAAAAATAACAATATTTCACACAATATCAAAATCCTACAAAAAAAATTCCCTTCTCGATTACCTTGTGGTTTCATTCAAGTTCTGGGTCCTTCAGCTTTGATTTCAGATTTTGGTTTCCCAGAACTTAAATTTGCGGTACTCGGAATCTCTTTCATGATCCAGCATAAACAGAATGAATACAACCCAATTTACGGGATCTTGGATTTCAACTTCTGCATTAACTTGCAGACAGAGTCCTCTGGACTCATTTCCTTGATCGCCTTCAATTGTGAAAGCATTTCATGGCCAATCTAATGGCCTTCATCTTCGATTTTTGATTCTCCAATATTCTAAATCCATATTCGTGTTTCTTGCTTCAACAAAATATCTCGAACTTTCTTTGGAGGATTGCTTGTGGTGCGTACTTTTTATTTCAATATTCCAGAACCCTAAATGTTGGTTCCTATAATTTTTTTGCTTCCAAAGCCGTTTAAAATTATGTGAAGATCACAAGGAATATGCTCAACTATATACATGAAAAGCTTGTTATTTTATAACAATTGACTAGAAGCTGATTATCATCGAACTAGACCTGACAAATAACTACATAGAATATGTCAAACATAAGACAGCAAACTAACACACATGCTTAGGTGAGCCTCCTAATATCAGTTCAGATAGTACATCAGCACATTTTGATAAGCTGAACCTCGAACATATGCATTTATCAAATCATCGATATCCAAGCGTTATGCACGGACTACATGGCTATCCAGAAGAAAACATGCCGGAGAATGATTACCAAAATGGAAGTAGCATGACAAAAACCATGAATATACCAGGAGAATGACATCACAGAATATAATCTGTGGCTAGAAAATAATATTGCGATCCCCTTGCAAGTTTTTCAACTCATCACTTATCAGCATGTTCATCGGTCCATAAAATTAACCAACATTCATCTAAATACCTCCATCAAAAATGAAGAGTAGAAATCTTGAACACCATCTTGGATTGTAGAAAATCAAACTCAGAGGAGGGCAAATAATGGGTAAAGATATCTGCTAATTTTATAACTGCCAATTAACATAGATGGAACAAAAATGTTGATATAATGTCTTCTTGTATCTTTCTCATATTAGATGACGAGCCAACAAATATTGCTTCTTGCTCCCATGGATAATGGATTTGCTTCAATATGTAAGGTTGTCTGATTTCCACAGTAGAGAGCAACTAGTTAAGATTGAGAGTCCAGCAAAGTAGGAAAAAGAATGATGCGGACATTCGAGACGAATATTTGCTTTGATTTGGCTTCCAAATTAGCTTTGATTTTATTTCCATAGTATTTTTTATTATTAATTACATTTGATTTGATTTTTATTTAGTAGAGATTTGATTTTATTTTCCATTTGATTTCCTTTTCCCTCTCCCTTGGTAACTTCTTCTTCTTGTCTCTACCCCTCTATTGTTCTTCTCTTTACTTTTCCCCTCCTCCCCACATCAAATTGGAATTAGATATAAAAATCCTATTCTTTTGCAGGCAGTAACAACACCTTCCCGCACCAAATAACCAGCCACCCAACGTCCCGCAACCAGCAACCCACCATACCACCACTTCGACTGTCCTGCCACCCGAAAAGGTATTCTGTACTTCTGACAACAGTCCCAACTCCACCACCACTGCCTCCACTTTATATTCTCAAAAAACACGCAAAAAAAAATGTGTGATTTTTTTTCTTATGCCCGCCTCTGTCAAATGAAAAAAAACAAAGAAACAAACCAACAGTGTTCTGTTTGTGTGAAAAAAAAAGAAAAAAAAAAGAGGAGAAGCTGCAGCAAAGAAACAGATCAATCGAAGAGGCAAACGCATCCTACGAAACAGCAATCCCTACCTGACTAAGCCGATACAGTCAGCGCCGCTGCCACACCAGGCGGCAGAACCCATCGCAGCCACAAGCCATCCTCGTCGTCGGTTACTGCCAAGCCCAATCAAGCCCAACAAAACCATCCAAACCACCCATGTTTATCTTCTCCGCCCACACCACCCAAACCCTAAACGACCATTCACCCGAAACCCAACACCAAAGATCCACCACCATCAACTACATCAAACCTTAACGGCCACCTAAACCGAAGCCCCACCAAACCCTAGCCGCCACATTTTTCCATATAAAAAAAAGAGTGAGAGGAGTCGAGAGAGAAGTCCCAAAAACGGAGGCTGTGATCTAAGCAGCTGCTTCCCTCTCCCTCTTCACGTCTGTGGTGAAGGAACCACAACCAAAAACAAGACAAAAAAAGAGGAGAAAAAAAAAGGCGACAGAGAAAACAAACAAAAGACAGGAGAAAAGAGAGAGAGAGGGAGAGAGAGAACAAAGAAAAAAAAAAGAGAGACAAATCAGAAAAAAAAAACGCAGCCGATAAAATTCAGACAGTAGCAAATTCTCATTGCAAAGCAGTCTCAAACAAGTGGGTCATCTCATCTCCAGGAATGTTTGTCCCATTTTCTTTTTGGGTAGCATATTTTATCTATCATTAATAATATTTAATTTTATCAGCATGTGCCATTTTATTACCACAAAAAATTCTTTCCCGTCCTCTCACTACTTTACGTTTGACACACCCTGATTGCGTTTGATTCTTACTTTGTA
>JAOVVI020006613.1:0-15469 GCA_028571085.2 Nepenthes alata | reverse complement strand
GAGAAGCGTATGTCTCAATGCCAGGCTCAAATTACAGATTTTGGAATTGATCCCCTCTTTTTTTCTTGCAGAAGGAGAGGGAATATAGGCTCCAGGGAGTGGAGCTTTGGACGTGAGAATCCTTTCTACAGGGATTCGCCAGCCGTTGACTTGCTGGTGACAGCCGATGATGTCAGTTGTCGTCTTGTGGTGGCGAGGAGACCGTCGTGCATCACTGGCCATGCCTGGTCTACCTTTCGCATTAGGATTGGCTGGTCAGTTGTAGGGAACGGCGCAAGCCGCGGCTAGCACGGTTGACCTTTCCCTCATTGGCCTGCCTCGCGCCTGCCACCTGCAGGCTCATTAATGAGTCACAGGGAGTGCTGATCGGCTGCAGGCGTTGGGCCGCCATGTAGGCCGTTTGGAGTTTTTGGCTGGACGGTCAATTTGGGCTTCCGCTTCCTGGATTTGGCCCTGCAAGTTCTGGGCTTCCCCGGTACTGGACCCAACAGGGAATTTTAGCAGTAAGTAGAGTATTGCATTGCATAGTTGATGTGCGTGGATAATATAATTTACTAAAATATTTTCATTTCATTGATCATGTTATAAGGGTTTTGAAATTAGAGAGTGAATGGCATGCTATTATATTTGTGAAGATCTTAATGTAATTTCTAATCATTTGTTGTTTTTAAATATGATTTCATTTTGAACAAATACGTTGAGGATGGGGTGTCAGGGCCTCCCGATATTTATATTAAGTGTAATCATGTTTATGTTGGTCGGACCTGCAAGATATTTTTGGTCATATATTGTATATGTTTTTCTTAATTAAACGATTTTTATTTGTTGTAATTGTTATCATTGATATAATTAGTTAGGGTTGTAATCTAAGAAGGTGATGGATTTGGGAAAGAAATATTTTATTTAATGAGAAGAAACTCTCAATTGAGAGATATTCAGATAGTCAAACAAATATTGTCATGGTATCAGAGCCCTAAAATCAAAATTTGAATTTCAAATACCTTGTATTTCATTCGATTTTTGGCCTTGCTTCTAGATTTTTTGTTTCTCCTCAACCAGAAGTGTCCCGGCCAACAAATTTCTAGTCTGGTTTTGATTTCTTGATACAGTTTTGGATCTCTAGACACAATTTTTTGGACCGCTCAGCATAATCTTGGTTTTCCAATTTGCCCTAGTGTGGTCTTGGCTACTTTCCTTGCTTCGTTTCATTTGTGAAAGGTACATCAACTTCAATTTTGGTTGGCTGACTCAGTTTCTTTGGATAATTTCACACATTTTAAGTTTTTTCGATTTGATTGATCCTCCTCTTCAAGGTATTTTGGTGGGACTTTGTATCCTTGCTTCCTCCTTTGGAAGATCTGGAAATTTCTACAGAAGGCTTGCCTGAGGTGGATATTCTGCTTTGAATATCCTTCGATTCCAGTAAGTATATTATCTGAGACAGAACACTTTCTCTCTCTTCATGTTCTTAAAGTAGGCGATAGTGCCTGTATCTATCGTTAAAAAAGAAACTGAGTCTATTTCTTGCGTGTGTAACTCATGTGAAGTTCATTTATCTTCTTCTTAGGAAATAGAAGCTCTATCCACTGAGCTGCAGGGCTCTATCACGTGAAGTCCCCTTCTGGACCTTTTTACTACTATGCATGTTATGCATGTCCTCTTGGTATTATTTCACTATGATGGGAGAAAATTCTCTTGCTCATATTAATATAAAAAATTACTCAACATATGAGTTTCAATTTAGAATGTTTGTAAAGGGTAAATAACTACAGAGTCATTTAGATGAATCATCTAAGTCTCCAATCAAGTCAAAGGAACTTAATCAATGGAAGAGTAAGGATGTTCTTATTGTATGTTGGTTGAACAATCTTTGATCATCTCCACTACAAAATCATTCGCTACTACAAAAGATTTATGTGATTATTTAAGGCGAATTTATAATCAAGACAACAATACTTGAAAATTTTAATTAGAATCGGAGATTACGAACTATAAATAAGGCGATTCAATTTTATGTTGGAGTCCTTAACTTGTTGAGTGAATATACTAGGATTGTTCAATCTAAGGCCCCTAAGGTTGCGCTCACAGCGGTATACGATGTTTATGTGAAGAGACTAAGAGATTAGTTTATGATGAAATTGAGACTAGAATTCGATACTATGCGAGCTAGTGTACTTAATTGAAATCCTGTTCTGTTTCTAGATGAGTGCTTAGGGGAATTTATTCATGAAGAGTAATGTTTGGCCACATAGTTTAGCATGACACAAAATATTGTACCTTCAGATGGTTAATTTGGTATCCGTTGCTTAGGAAAGTGGAAAGTTTAAGTCACAAATACAGTGCTACAGTTGTGAGGAGTTAAGGTATATTGCAAAGAATTGTAGCGAGATATTATACAATTATTGCAAACAAGAAGGGACATATCACTGCGGATTGTCACTTGTGGTCATAGAATAGACGAGCTTGAACTATCCAAATTGATGTTCAGGCCACTACAACTGGTGTCCAGGCCATCTCTACAAATAACAAGTCATCCATGAGTACTTTGTTCTCTTCTTTTACTCTTGAAATGATACAACAAATGATTATGACAGCCTTTTCTGCCTTAGGACTACAAGATAAGGGTAGAGCACACATATCTTTTTAGTTGATTAATTCTGTTGATTCAAACCATATGACTGGCAATGCGGATGTTTTCCATTGTGTTTGTTGGTATGAGGGCGAGTAACATATTTAGGTAGCTAATGAGAGTTCTCTTTCCATTACTGCAATTGGAAATCTAGGGCTTTCTCTCAATAATTGATTTGTTGCACTGGAATTATTTAAAAATTTAATATCTGTTGGACAATTGGTTGATAATACTAGTTATTGCCTTGTGAAGGGTCACGCAATAGGGAAGGCAATCACGGATTGGCCTAAAGCAAAATGTCTATTTTTTCTTCAGTTTCCTATTTCTAACATTGCTTGCTTAGCTTGTACTGCTATGATTCATGATGGTAATATTTGGCATCGAAAACGGGGACATCCTGATGCTGTCAAATCATCTTATGAGACAATTTTTTAGGAATGAAGATTCATCCTTTACTAAGTCATCCGAATGTACTTTTTGTAAACTTTGTTAGAGTAAAGTTTTATCTTTTCTTTCTCATGGTAGTCGTGTTTTCATTAGTTTTGAGATTATTTATACCGATGTATAGGGTATAAGTTCAATCATTTGACGTGCTCGATGTGAATATTGTATGACGTTTATTGATAATTATAGTTGTTTCACTTGGGCATATTTTTTTCGCTATAAAGTTGAAGTGCTTTCTATCTTTCAAACTTTTGTTGCTTACATTGAAACTTAGTTCTCCACATCTTAAGATTTTGCACTCAGATTTGAGGGAGGGGGATATATGTACAAATATTTTCAGTCTTACTTAAACACAAAGGATATTATTTCCCAACATTCTTGGTTCTATTTTCCACAACAAAATGGACTCTGGAGCATAAGAATTGTTATTTTTTAGATGTTGTGCGTACATTGTTGATTGAATCCTCTATACCTATTAAATTTTGGGTAGGGGCTTTATATACTACAGGTTACTTAACTAATAATTTACCATCACTAAATTTGCATTATGATTTTCCACATTTTATCTTGTTTGCTATTCCCCCTGAATATCACTCTGTTCACATATTTGGTTGCCTTTGTTTTGTTCACTTGTCTCACGTAGAACGTTACAAACTTGCTGCTCAAGCATCTAGGTGCATCTTCATGGGGTATAGCAATGCACATAAAGGGTTTCTCTGTTATAGTGTTGATGCCAATTAATTACATATTTCACGGTATATGGTCTTTTTTGAAAATCAATATTTCTTCAAAAAACAAGTCATCCAGGATTTCACCTTGGTTGTGCTTCCTAACTTTGATGATATGCCTTGCTTTATTGAACGCTTTAAGCTTAGGGTTGTGTATCATAGACAGCATTCATTGCCTCTTCCCAATATTGAACCGTTGCTTGATACAACTCCACCTGAACCTCGACAATCCACTCTGGTTCCTTATCCACCCGATAGGTATGGCTTTCCTCATGCTGCTCAATAGGCAACTTTAGATAGTACTCAAGTACCATAGTCTAGTTCACAGGCCTTCACCAACCTTCTTGGCAACAATCTATGTAAGATAAATTTCTAGGTCTTCAAGACAATCATAGTTAGGGTATGGTATTTTGTCCCTTGGGGTCAAGCTCATTGGATGTAAATGAGTATACACTATTAAGTTGCAGCCTGATGGTTCCATTGACAAGTATAAAGCACATTTGATGACTATTGGAATTTGACAAAAATATGATATTGATTATGAGGAGGCTTTTGCACCATTGACTAAAATTACTATTGTGCGCTTTGTTGTTGTCTCAAAAGGATAGTCTATTTGGTAGATGAATGTAAAGAATGCATTTTTATATGGGAATTTAAAAGAAAAAATTAATGCAACTTCTCCTTTGGGCATGCTTATTCACTATACCTTGGAAGTTTGCTCATGAAAGTGATCTTTCTACTATTTAAAGCGGGCACCGCTGGTATAGTTTGAAAATGTTCCTACAATCCTTGACTCTAGTTTTATTCAAAGTCAATAAGATTTTTCTCTTTTTCTTTAATAGGCTACTACTGGAATAGTTATCCTCCTTTTGTATGTAAATATCGTTATCACTAGGTTTGATCTTATGTTGATTGAACAGCTGCAATAGTATTTCAAGATTTCATTTTATATGAAAGATTTTAATCTGCTATAGTATTTCTTGGTCTAGAAGTACATCTTACTTTTATAGGGACACCTTTGCACCAATACAAGCATACTCAAAAGATTATTTGTCATGACCCGACATAGTTTCCAATAAAATAATCATAAATTATTCAGTTCGCAACGCTGACTCCTATTTAGCATTTCAACATCATAATGATATCATTACATAATTAATTTCCTTGTTAAACATAAGAGATAAATCATAAATGTCTATTATATTGTAATTCCAAAGTGCCACCAAAGATGAGCATTAGAAATAAATAATGTCTTTATTCCATAAATAAATGATTAAGATAAAAACTAAGGTTGATAAACTTCTTGGAAGTTTTCGACCTCGACTTTACTTCGTTAGGAGCCCTCCTAAGCTATGCATTATGTACCTATGCTAATGTAGAATGAAAGAAAATATAAAAAATGAGTCAAATGTTCAGCAATTAAATCACATCCATACAATAAAACAGTATTATCAATAAACTTGGAACTCTATGCAATCATGACCGTATAAAATAATGATAAAAATCATGTTAGTTTTTGAGATATATGGCTCAAACTCAAGTCTTTTTATGAAATGAGCGTAACTTGATCTCAACGGATCATCTATCAATTGGATTCTACCGAATTCGTGATCATCAACATGAATTTCTCCAAATCCTACATAATAGAGATCTCATCACAACTCATTACGACATCAAGATGTCAATAAATCTATTCTACCACTGTAATTCAGAGGCAAACATATTTATGTCCCCATTAATCGGGTGAGTCACATGAGATCTCAACATTCGCCACTTGACATGCAACCACTTTTTCTCTTTGGCAACTTCTCCACACAATCTAGTAACCCACAGAATCCCTAGCATTAGTGGCATAACAAATATCCAAGCCCAATGCCATTCATTAATATCCACAATATCATTTGCCATAGTCACATAGTAATAAGAATTTCTCTGCAATATTAATAGACCTCAACCACTAGGTATAGAATCGGTATTGGAAAGTTATAAATTACACTAATGTGCCTTGGGTTCCATATTTCCCGAAATATTAGTATTTTCATATGATCTTCTTTATTTATCCATAAGATGCGAACAATAACGATAATTGAATTAAGTATAGATGAAGAAATAAATGATTAAGGACAAGTATAATGAGGAAATAATTCCAAGTTACTCTGCCAACGCAACCTTTAGTGACAAAATTATGATTTTGTCCTGTGACAGCCCAACTTGAGCCAATTCACATCCTAAATATTTTATTTAATGTTCTAAATGCTAAATTAGCCACCTAAACCTCTTGGCTAGATTTAGCATAAGCCATGGGGGTTTAGGTCAACACTTATATAATAGCCACTCATCAATTGGAAGCTCCTCAATTCATAATATAAACCATTAATATTTCATGTTATTAAACTATCCATAAATTAACTAGGTCTTCTCCTTGCATTTACTTATATAAAAAGGACATTATAAACCATCTAAATCTCAAAAGAACCTCATGGCAGTCCCTGCAGATGGTCTACTTTAGAGAGAGTAAAGCACAATGTCTCTGATGCCATTTACTTAAATGCCCTTTACATAGTTCCTTAGCATTTAATGTAAAAATTGCCACCATAAATCACAAGGAGCCCTAAGGATCCACACGATCAGCAACTTCATGATAATAATCAGCAAACAATATTAGAGATTATTACATTTACAATTATCATTAAACACAATTTAACTACCAAATAAATTCTAGCATTTAATTTGCATAAATTCCCTTATTTATCCTTAATACCATTCAGCCAGCCCTAAGACTCGGTCATACCCTCCTTATTCTATAGATCTAAGGGTAATTTGAACAAACATAAACTTGGGAATACCAACAATTAATCGTGTAGCATGGATTATACAAAATTTGTTAATTACACCCAAAATTTCCATTTTGCCCCTCAACATGACCCATGGTCAGGGGTATTTAAGGTTTACATATATTTATACTATTAAACATGATAAAACAGACCTACTAAGTAACCTTTATGTTTTTGAGAATTTATGCTTAAATGACCAATTGACCTCTCCTCTCAATTCATAGCTAGGGCCAGTTTGTTAATTCATCCCTCACCATATTTTCCTCTCTAAACATGATATATTACATGTTTTTTAAGGTTTAAATTTAGAAACCATGAATTTACAATCTGATTTTCCAGAATTTAAATATTTGGCATAATGACCAGTATTTCCTTGATTTTACCATACAATTGAAAATATAATTTTAAGGCACTCTAAAAGATGAGAGAAAAAATAAATCTATTCATGTTTTGAAGTATTATACATGCTCCACGAATATCATATTTGTACCCTTAAGAAATTTAAGATTTCTTCACAAAATACAAGCTTTACACCACTAGCACCATAATTCAACTTTATTATGCATAAACATTTCTTAGTCATGTTTTATTCCTCATGACCATAACCTTGAGTAATTTCTTCCATCATATCATTTGAAGAAAGAATGATTTCACATAACTCATATGAACCGTGGATGGATTTAGATCTCTAAAGAATGAATTGATCTAGGTAGATAAATTGGCACTTCTTTTCTCTTTTCCTTCTTCCTTACTTCGGCCTCCAAGGTCATTCTTCTTCTCTCTCTTAATTTCTTCCAAGTAAAATGAGTGGTAATTTCAAGCCTTAACCTCCTAAGGTATTAATTATCCTTATCAATTAAACAAAATAATGTGGCCACATACACCCAACCTTGCACCTTACTCTGTCACCTCTTCAAAATTTTACTTCACCCACATAATTCTCCTATTTAAAACCACCTTAAATTATATTAATCCACCTCATTATGTGAAAGAAACTTGATAACATCCTATGTTCTCCTTTTCCTTGTGTAAGATCAGCCACCAAGCCTTCTTAATGCAACTTTCATACATCAACCACTTCTATTTACTACACTAAAGAATCCTATGTTGCCACATAATCCATATGGCCAGCCAACTTCATCAAGATTAGGGTTTTCCATTCTCTTAATAAATCACTTCATAATTCTAATAATTAAGGAATTTAGGATTTCTTTCTTGAATATTTTTCATCCACAAAATATATTTAATAATTAGCTAATTATGAATTTACCCTAAAATTCTTAATGACACGGCCCCACCATCACTTTAGTAGGGTTCTCACACTCAATAAAATTTTAACTCCAAAACAGTCCATAATGCTCTCATCTAACTGCCTCCAGGCACTCAAGGGCTCCATTTACCTTAATAAGTGATAATGATTAATTCTCGTTCTATGAATTAGATAATGCTTATTATACAATTAAAATACTTAACTTAGTATTTTCTAAATCCACATAATATCATATATTACAGAAACCATCCATAATATATTTTTATAAAATGTTGCAAGCTATTGAACATAAATTCTATCTATTTAACTCTATTAGCAATTATTGAAATAACCTGGATATTACAACCTTTTATCCTTAAAGAACTTTTGTCCCGAAATTAGTATTACCTTAATCCTCAGTCAAATGGTGGTGTTTTTCCTTAATCTATTCATTGGCTTCCCAAGTGGCTTCTCCATCAATCTGATGATTTCATAACACTTTTACTATTGGAATTACTTTGTTATGCAACACCCTCTCCTTGCGATCCATGATCCAAACCCGTTGTTCCTCATAAGATATATCCATTTGCATCTGTAACAGCACATGATCTATCATGTGTAATGGGTTATGAACATACCTCCTCAACAGAGACACATAAAAACATTATGAACCTCTGATAAAGATGGCAACAAAACAAGTGTGTGCCACCTCACCTACTTTCTCCAATATCTCGAACAATCTGATGAAATGTGGGATGAGTTTTCCTTTCTTCCTGAATTGCATAATACCTTTTGACAGTGAATCTTTTAGAAGTACTGCATCTCCAGCATCAAATGTAAGTTTGTGAGTCGCGCCTCCTCTTATCACCATAACTCTTTTGCCTACTTAAGGCTACCAATAAATGATCACGGATCAGATTGATCTTCTTCGTATTTTCTTGAACAATATCAGATTCCATAATCATCTAATCACCGACCTCCCAACTAACAAGCAATCTAATTTTTTGCCTGTACTATGCTTCAAATGGTATCATTCTAATAGTTGCTTGGTAATTGTTATTATATGTAAATTCTTCCATGGACAAGTTCGAATTCCAACTATTGCCTAACTCCAGCACTGATAATTACAATCCTTGAGAATCTGTATAGTATTTCCCGATTGTCCATCAATTTGTGAATGAAACACCGTACTAAACTTCAATTGAGTTCTCATCTCCTGATGTAAACTCTTACAAAACCTCGATACAAACCTCAAATCTCTATTTGATACAATAGTCACTAAAATTCCATGGAATCGCATAATCTTGTCAATATACAACACTACCAGTCGATCCAATGAATAAGTGACCTTCATATCCAAAAAAAATGCTGACTTTGTCAATTAGTCCACAATAATCCAAATCATATCATGGCCTTTAGTAGACCTCGGAAGCCCAACTATAAAATCCATCGAGATATGATCCCATTTTCAGTTTGGTATCAGCATGGATTGAAGTTTTCCTGCCGGTCGTTGATACTCCACTTTACCTATTGACAGATCGTGCACCTTAATATGTAATCTACTATATCTTTCTTTAGTATGTTCCACTAAGTATCTTCCGTAAGTCCTTGAACAGCTTCATGCTTCCGGGGTGTACCATGTATTTGGCATGATGTACTTCATCCAAAATCTCTCTCCGAATATCACCAACATCTGGAATACATAATTAATTGGGGAACCTAAGTATACCATCGTCTCCCATATGAAAGTCCACTCGAGACTCCTTCAATAAATACCCATGATCACCACTAACAATGGATCATCCTTCTCGGTCTTTTGGAGTTTCTCCATAAATGTCTTACCCTAAAAATACAATATGGTTACCTATGACCCCCTTGGGTGTAAATGTAATTGACAATCCTCCTCTTCCTCTAGTATTTTCCATTTGCATATCATCAAATAAGCGACTAATCCTGCCGACTTTCGACTTAGGGCATCGACTACTTCATTTGCCTTTCTGTGTTGGTACTAGATTTGGTAGTCATAATCCTTCAATAAGTTCGTCTACTACTGTTGTTACATATTCAACTCCTTCTATGAAAATAAATATTTCAGACTCTTGTGGCCTGAATAAATAATGAATTACTTGTCGTAAATGTAATGTCTTCATATCTTTAATACAAATACAATCGCTGCCAACTCTAAATTATGAGTTGGGTATTTTGACTCATGGCCTTCAGATGTCTAGACCCTTAAGCAATCACCTTGTCGTGTTGTATAAGAACACACTCCAATCTTTTTTGTGAAACATCGTAGTAGACTTTGTATCTGCCTGACCCTTCAGGAATAGTTAGAATGCATGCCAAAGTCAATATCTCTTTAGCTACTAGAAACATTCTTTGCATCGCTCGTCCTCTAGAACTTGGCATCTTTTTGATTGAGCACAGTGAAAGGGATGGCAATGTGAGAAAATCCTTTAACAAGCCTTTGGTAGTAACCTACAAGGCCAAGGAAGCTTCATACCCCAGTCAAAGTAGTTGGTCTGGCCCAACTAGTCATAGCCTCAATCTTTGCAAGATTGATAGAAATTCCTGCTCTGGAAATAATTTGGCCTAGAGATGCCACCTTCTCCAACCAGAACTCCCACTTCTTGAACTTTTCATATAGTTGTTCCTCATGTAACTTCTGAAGTATGATTCTCAAATGTTGATCGTGCTCTGAGACACTGTTGGGATAGATTAATATATCATCAATAGATATGATCTTGAATTGGTTCAGATAAGGCTTAAATACCCGATTCATCATGCTCATAAAAGCTGCTTGTGCATTAGTTAATGCAAATGGTATCACATTGAATTTATAGTGGCTATACCTCATTTGGAGTGCAGTTTTCTGTATGTCATCGTCTTTGATCCTCAACTAATGGTATCTTGATCTATGTCCTCCACTTGTTCAAATGTTGTATGACTTTGGAGCTTATTGGTTGAACTTGAGATTCCACAACTTACATCTACTTTGCTCCGCACTGATAATATCGGTGCCTTCCAAATTGCGATCAATTCGATTTTTTATGAGCACACTAAGCATATTTAAATTGATTGTCACTATATTCGTGAAGCGCTTGACCATCATATAAATACTCTTCCCATTCTTTCTACTACTCTTGAAATAGTTGATGCTTTCACCAAGTCTTTAACATGTTACCGACATCAATTTCAAGTTGACAAATTGATGTTCTTAAGTGGCCAACATTAATTTAAGGAGGGATGTTAATTGAATTTGTTGGATATTCTTAATTATATATTATTTATATTTTTCTTAATTAGGCAATTTTGATTTGCTATAATTAATTACCATTGTTATAATTAGAGTTGTAATTTAGAAAGTTAATGGACTGTGTTATATACTAATTAAGGAAATAAACATTTTATTTAATTTGAAAAAAAATTTAATTGAGAGGTATTCGGACAACTAGACAAATATCGTTACTTTATATGTTTTTATGTTTGACGTTAGGATATGAGGCTTGCTAGCTAAGTGTGTACCAAGCTTATTTTGGTCATTGCACGGGTCGTAGTCTATTCAGATATGGGTCATGATAGTTTTGGTATCAAATGATTATTAATACAAGTTGTGTTTTCTAGAAAGTAGATGTGCCTCTTGTTAATCCCCAATCCCATAGGAATCTTCTGCCAGGTTCCTTTATCCCCATGGGATAGTGGTTGTTGATGATGTACTTCAATTGGACATTAGTCAAGTGGGTTCAAAAGACAATGAAGTTGATAGGAATACACAGTCAGATGCATGGATATCTGCAGTGCAACACTTGTGGCAAATTTCATATGGGAGAGTGCTTGAAGGGTACTAGAGCTTGTTCACAATGTGCGAACAAGTCTTTTAAAGAGGATTGTCCAATATTGTCTCAGGGTAGCTGTACTGTTACAGGACTTGAGGTATAAAATGGTAAAAGTAAGAATAATCAGACAAAATTTTAGGCCAGCAGAGCTAGGCGGGGTTACTGTGCTAGTAGTATCGTGTTGGGTTCTACTAGTGGAAGATAAGGGTGAAAACCTGGTAAACCTTGGAATCAGGTTAGGGTAATTTCCATGACCCAATATGAGGCTTGGACTGCTCCAAAAGCAGTTATAGGTATGGTTTCCATTTTGGTTCATGAAGCACATATTTTGATATCATGGCTCTGCTCATTTATTTGTATCTTGTCATTTGCATCACATACTGATAGTGATTTGGGATCACTAGTTTATGATCTAATTGTAGCAACTCCACTAGGAGATTTTTTCATTGCTTATCATGTGTACAAAGGTGGTGTGATATAGATAGGTGAGCATGACTTACTAGCATAATTGATTCCTTTATGTATCATGGATTTTGATGTCATTCTGAGAATGGATTGGTTAGAACTTTATCATGCCATAGTATTTCACAAAGGAGGTGCTTTAAACTGTCCAGAGAATAGAGTTTGATTATCTTTTGAGAACGTCTTGTTTTTTCCCTCATGTATTCCTTTTGTTAGCCTACTTATTAAATATTAGCAAATTAATTTCCAACTCAATTTTTACTAATTCAAAATGACAAACCAAATATGGAAATATAAGAATATTAGTTTTAGCTATATTTTCACCTTATTCTATTACATGTGAGTAGTTATTTTGTTCATGTCTTATTCCTTTTTTGCAACCAAACGTGCAAGTTATCCATGGATGAGTTTTCTTATTATTCTTCTGATAATCTAGATAGGTATCTTTTCTTGATATTTCTAAAGAATGCGGCGTATCAATTGCATCGCAATCATACCCTGGCATGATTTTAGAAATCCTTTGGCAGATAGTGGATCCTGTTGGAGCTTAAAATAAGCAGTAGGCTTTGCTGTCTGAAGGTTGTGTCAAACTCTTCTTAGCTTCCCTATTCCCAGAAAACTCAGTCCAATATTCGTCTGATGCCTTGCCTTGACCCTTCCCCAGAATGGGGCCTTCAAAAAGCTCTGTTGTCTCTAAACAATAGGAAGAATCATTTTTTGACAGATCATGTGAACTATCATCAGCAAAATATCCTTCAAAAACAAACAAACTCTTGCTTAATTTATGTCTCATCCGCCTGGTTATTTCTGCAGGTAAGTTTTTCAGACTCCACGATTAAGCCTCCCCATTCCTAACACTTGGGATTTTAGTGGCCATCCGTAAGCCAAAGAAAAGGTCACAAGAAGAATTGGCAGATGAAACTAATTTGATAGCATTCTGCCCATTCTCCATATTTGATTTTATAACAGCAACCCTTCTTGGGATAGGACAAGCATCTTTTATTTCCGCGGCTGGATCATGTGAGAATGTATGAGAATTGGATGCTCGTCCATGGCTAGAAATACTTTGAAAGCCATACTGATGTGCATGAGAAAAGCTGATATGGATCTGCCCTGATGCTACCCTGCTTGACTAGCATCATCTGGTATGGATATAATGCTTCAAAGCACTTGATGTCATACTCTGGACAAGCCCATAATGAAAGTCCTAGGCACCATATAGATCGCGCAGGTGCTTTGTAAGCATCAAAGTAGGTTGGTTAATAGACTTTAGTAACAGTTCTCTGTTAGGATGAAGCGCACCCTAGAAATCATCAATTTCCTTTGACTCCTGAAGTTTCTCATCAGTATAAAGGCATTTGGCATCCCCGAACGGCTAACTGAAAGAGGATTTCTCATTTTTACCATGCTTCCTGCTCAAAGTCACCTGAGATGGAGATCACTGTCTTTCAATCTATGAGAGCTCTATAAACTATGGCTGAACTTTGGAATTCTTACAAGTAGCAGGCATCAAGTCCTGTCTTGAACTAGGACAATCTGAGGTTTTATCCCTGCAAAAGTTGTCGAGTTCTTGCACCAAAGTAAGAGCACGAATTTGAGACGGCGGTTTGGGAGCATTAGGCACAGCATTTTCATCCATACAAACATCGGTAACAAATTGGTAGCTCTAACAACGCAACGAATAATGCTCAGCAACGAATGCTAACGGCCACATAGCAGCCTGAACCGATGGACTGTTGTAATTAAGCTACAGAAGTGATGAAGTTCTTGAGATAGCCACACCATTTGTTGATTTAGACTGCACAATTTCTCTCCCGTCCATACAAAGCATTTTGCAACTAGGTTGGTCCTTCACTAATGAAGAATTGATGGAAACACGCCAACCAATTTTGTCTCGTAAAGGAGGAATTGATTTCTGGTTTGGAAGCTAAAATGTGGTGAAGTGAAATGTAGATGGAGCCGTAATAGAGGCAAGTTGTGCCATCATCTGGATAGAGCCATCTATCTCGATTATCAAGCATGGGATCTAGAATAGCAAGCTTGGAAGAGATAGTTTGATGAGCAGAGCTAAGGTGGAGTTAGTAGATAGTTAGGTAAGTGGGGAGTGTGGCGAATAGATTCGACCTGCATCGAGTGTTTCCTCTCCTAATTTTTCCACACCAGTGGCTTTGGGTCACGGTAGAGGCTTCCATAATAGGAGCTCAGCCCGGTTTGTCATTTCAGCAGGAAATTATGGAGGTAAAATGGGGAAAGGAGTTTGCGGTGGTAAGGGTTTGGTCGGAGTATTTTGGGGTAAAGTTTCAGAGGTGGAAGCCATGAATGATGGTGGAGTGGAAAATAAAGAGGAATTGGCAATCGGCAAGGGTAAGCGATCAATACGATTGGTACAGGAGTGTTGAATTTGTTATGTAGGGGAAGCAGGAATGACGATTTGAGTTACATGTGGTTGTACTGACCCAGCGAGAGAAGGAATTTCAGATTGGGGAAAGTGGAGAAGGGAAACATTAGCAGAAGAAGCCACAGAAGGTGAAAAATGCACTGACTAGGTAGGGTTGTGCTCGATTCTGCGGAGCGATTGACTGAGTTCTACCATGGACGACTGGATTTGCACTGTGGTGGAAACCACGGTGGACGTGGTGGTGCCAAGTTTGTTGGTGGCCCGCCAGAGGTCTTTCATTGCGTCGGCAAGCTCGGCGATGGCCGCTTCGAGTGCGTCGAGTGCTCATTTGTCGATCTCCTCTGCTTTACTCTCGACGAGAGCACCATTTGATACGTGTTCCATTGCTGTATCAAGGAAATTCCTGGCGAAAAGTAGTGTTGGTTTAAGGGAAGGGGAGTTCTGGCAAATGAGAAGGGAAAAATATAGCGAGAATGTGAGTGTATGAGAAGGAGAGAGCGGAGGAGGAGCAACAGACTGAGGCCAAAGGAGAAAAGGGGGTCGAGAGGGAAAAGGGAAAGGGTGCAGAGAGATAGAGAGAAAGAAAATTAGAAAATATCTTTCTATTTTCTTATTACTTATTGATAGCCTATATATATAGAAAATAGAGGATAACTGCACGGTAACCGTGCACCACAGAACAATCCAAACCGAAAGGCTACTAACAAAACCATATGCTAACAACACAGTAACAAAGCACGTGTCCCAAAAACAGAATCGAAGAAAAATTAATATGTATAATGTGATATATAATATGTGTGTGAAATTAAATTTGTTATCCAAAAACGGAATTGAATAACTTAGGCTATTTTAATAAATTTAAAGAAAAATAAAAAGTAAACTTGTCAAT
>JAOVVI020006612.1:0-12798 GCA_028571085.2 Nepenthes alata | reverse complement strand
ACACGGGGGAGGCAGGGGTTTTGCGAAGAAGAAAGAGAGGAGAGAGAGTGGGCCGAAGGGTAGAGGAGAAGGAGAAAAATCGAGATCCCTGAGTCTGACTTTAACTTCGAGCTAGTTGAAAAAGTGATAGATCGGGTTGAGACAAATACACCTATACTCTCCTCTTTCATTTCCTTACACTTTTATTCTGTTTTCTTCCGGTATCCTCGTTTCGATACCCGAATAAGTTTATATTTTGTATTACTTATGGTCTAATTATGAAAATATTTTAATTTCATATCCGATTTGCGAGATTTTTATAGATTTTTGCAACCCGAAATTCTAATCCGTGCCTAGAACGATTTTATCAATTATTTTGAATTTTATACATGATTTGGCCATAGATAATGAAAACCGAAAACTTGAGTATACACATATATGAATTTTATGTCTTATTTTGTAGTTTTGATCCTTTTTCGGACACGAAACCCTAACCCCGCACCCCAGATGATTTCACCTATTTAATTGGGATTTATATATAAATTGGTTTCAGAATATTATTACCCACACCATCAACATATTAATTTATCAATTGGGTGTCCGAATTGGTAGTTTCATATTATTTTATATTTACCGGAACCCTAACCCATACCCCCTTTGGGATTTATCCGAATTAATCATAATTTATACATGATTTAGTTTCAAAAATTATATTGCATGCTTTAGGTAAGGTATTTGATATCCAAACGTTATAAAGTTACGTTTGGCATATGGTGGTAAAATTTTTTTACATATTCCAAGTTTTATAATGATTTATACATATATTATAAATATGTTAATTTAATATGCTCCAAAAATCATATCGTGAACCGATTGTAAAAGAACTATCGATTGAAAGCCTTGTAATTTTATTTGGCATAAAATAAAAAGGAATTCTTAATCCTTCAAAGCTTCAAAGAAAAATCACGCAGGAACTATAAACGCGTGAGAACTTAAGCTCACGAAAAATATGAAAAATATGAATTTGAATAAATTTTATGAAAAAAGAACCAATAAGGGATATTCTACAATTAAGTGATAAACTAATTGAACTGTTCTTCGGAACAAAGAATTAATGAATTGATTCAACCGTTCTCCAGCAAAGTGAAAACGAAGAATTTTGTACTTAATAGTAGAATTTCTTAAAGAAATAAGGAACTAAGAACTTAGACCAATGATCGTTCAGTAGATAGTATATTTTGACATGCCATAGATATTACAGTGGGAACTCAAGGATCATCCTGACCATATTTTATAACGAGTGATATCTCTTGGCATACCTTATTATACTGTAGTGGAATGCCATTGTCTTTTTGGTATCGCTTACGGCTGATCGGTCTCGTCTATAGGGTGTATATGTAGACGGCCCATCTCTGGGTCTTAAATAAGAGGAGACGGCTTTTGATTATGTAATAGGATACACAATCTAGGTTACGACCAACTACTCATTTAGTCAGTAAAGCCTACTGACCCCTGGTCTCTCAACGAAATAAATTCTCGGCGTGATTTGATGACTAATAAAAGATAAAAGAAATGAACTAATGAAATTTGGAATGAAAGAAGAAAGCATTTTTTTCTGAATCATGTTTTGTGATCTTATACATATCTCTGTTTCCTTCTATATGCATTATTATGTTTTTGAATATAAAATTTTACATATCTTTTGATATATATATATATGTCTTGCTAAACTTTTGGCTCACCCTTACTATTTTTTTTCCCTCCAAATGAGTATAAGTTGCACCCGATGAGGCGGAGTAGAGGATTTAAGTCGGTAAGGCTCAAAGACATTGAAGATGACCTTATAGACTTAATTATATGATTTTATGTCCTCTGATGGAATATTTTATATTTCTGATGGATTTATTCATATGTGTCTGCATATGATGATGAGAATATACCTGTAGTATTGTTTCTGCTATATTGATGAATCTATATACTTTCATAGGTTATTATGGTTAGTTTGGATACCTAATGGTATCTGTTCTAAACTAACGTCGTACCAAAGTTATGACGTTGGTACCACGTATGGTTGTGTGTCTTGTTGGATCCTATGTTTGTGAAATGTATATTACACAAGATAATTACAGATTTTTATATTGGGCCAACAACCATATTATAGTCAAAAATTTAACGGATTTTTAGTTAGAAATACAGTACATCACAGAGAAGGGGTGTGCGTGAAGAGGAGAGAGAAGCACGTGGTTTGGGTACTTCAGAGTATCCTTTTGGTAAACCTATTTATAATAAAGTCAAGACATGTATTTATAACCACTTCTTTGGTCTGTTTCAATATCTGTAACTCCCTCCTTTAATATCTTGAAGTATCCTTTTGGTAAACCTACTTGGAATAAAATTGAGGTAAGTATTTATAACCCTCTTCTTTAGTCTGATTTAATATTTGATATTTTTATATATGTATTTTATATCTGTATATTTGTATGAAATTGAGTGAAGTTTGAGACTTGATGAGTCGTATGTGTGGGACCGTAATGATCAGACACCCTAGTGGGTTGATATATGTATGAGGAGAGAGGAGTCCAAGGCTCTGGTGGGTCGATAAAAGACGATATTAGAAATCTGATGGTCGAGAGTTGTTTGTTTAAAATATAGCCAATAATGATATGTGATGGCTTAGAGTTGCCGGCTCAAAATGCAGTCATATTATGTTTAGATTGGATTTTAGATTTGCATCTCCTATAATTGTGCAGTGGTTTTGGTAAATGTGGTGGAGTTTAGAATAAGATTGGTTGTCTGCCTCGATTATCTAATTTTATATGAACTCTCCCCCTAATTTTTCATGCACGGTTTTATTTATGATGATACTTGTTGGGTCTTTGACTCATGTTTTTTTTATTTTTTTCCATTCAGAGTTGAAGACTTGGATTTCTTATAGGAGTTGGGCAAAATTCAATCCAATATCACATTATCTTAGTGGACATTTTATCCTCATGACTATTTGGGAATATATCATAATTATTTTATCCGAATGATTATCCGATGAGGTTCTATATGTGTTCTAATTTATCGGATCATGTGTATTTGGTTTGTCACATTTAGATTTAGAATTTATAAAAATAATATTTAAAATTTAATTAAAAATTTAATTGACCTATCTGATTCGAATTTATGACAACCCCATTACAATTATGGACCCAGATGAAATGGAACTAAACTTATTAAACAAAAGAGTCTAATTGGAAATTAATTTTATCTTCACAAAATTAAAGACGCAAGTTTAAATCTTCTAGTGCTAAAATGAAAAGTTTGAGTTTTCAAATTTCATGGAATCATGATTTATTAAGTCAGTATGATTGATATTAAGGATATTGGATGTGGGAATTAGGTTGAAAGGTCCGAAAATCGACTCGAGCAACTCGGCCTAGTGCACACTTGTAGCGCGCCCGGGGCATGCTCGAGGCACAGGGTAGGCACATATTCTAGAATCGCCGCACCCGACCAGCGTCTAATCCGCGCTCTACCAGATATTCCAGAATGGCCGCGCTTCAGGCGCGCTTGAACACAATTTTCAAAACACCCGCATCCAGCAGTGCTCGACCGACGCTCGAGCACTGGAGTTGTTAAAAGGCGCCACCTACTCCTTTTCCGTCATTTTTGCACAATTTTAGGTAAAGTGGAGAGAGTAAGAGAGGTGAAGGGAAAGGGACGAGAAGAGAGAGAAGGAGGAGATCGAGGCTTTTGGGTCTATTTTCGACATGAAACTAGTTGAGAAACTTGTAGATCGAGTCAAAATAAATGTACTCCTATACTTTTCTCTATCTTTTCGCTTGTTTCTTGCCGTTCATTCCGGGTATTCTTATTCAAATACACATTCAAACTTAGATTTTAAAGTATTCATGTATTAAATATGCATTTATATCAATTTGTTTTCCGATTTTGAAGTATACATATGAAAAACGTGTATACATGTCGATTTCACGTTTGATTTTATAATTTATGCGAAATATTGTGTTTAATCGGAAACCCTAAGCCCACACATGCCATGATTTCTAGTATATAATGTTTAACCACTTGTATTTTGTATATGATGTTTCGCATGTCCGGGTGATAATATTAAATCCTTTAAATGTGAAAATTTTCTTCCCGAAATGTCCCGTATGTAAGTATAAGGACCGATATTGTGAAAATTGCCAATTTTGCATATTTTTATGAAAATTCTTGAGGTTATTTGAAACCCCCGACCATGAATCTAAAATTAGTTATGAGAATTGAAGAATTAAATGTATATCATACATATGAAGTGAAAAGTGTGTGAAATTTAATGTTTATGGTCCGAAAATGATAATATTTCTATTTTGCACAAGGTAAAAGTTTCATAAGTTTTATGTCTATTTATGCATGCATTTGATATTATATGAACATCATATAATAAGAAACAAATACATATATATTGAAAGGAATTATGGGGGAAATTATGTAATTATCTTAAAGAATTATGAACTGTTTTTTAAATGGGTGAAAACTAAGGATGCATGAAGTTAAGTGCAGAATTTCCTAAGAAGTTAAGAATTAAGAAATTGGACCAAGGAATATTTTACAGATAGTATATTTCAACATATCTTAGTATATTATATAAGAAAATTGTTGTCCACTAAGGACCACTTTGCGACTAAGGCCCTATCTGTAAGGTTATATGTAGATGAATCGCCTCTGGGTTTTGAATAGAAGGAGAAGGCTTTTGATTGTGTGGGAGCAATCACAGTCCAAATTTTGATTAATCGTTCCTTTAACTAGTAAAACCTACTAACCCCATTTCCCAAAGAAAAGTAAGTTTTCAACCTGATTTGATGAGTAAGATATTAAAAGAATAAGATAAAGAGTTTTAAATATATCATGAAAGCAATTTTTGATCATGTTATGACTATCTATTTATCTCTATTTCTTCTAATATGTACCATTACATTTCAAGCATAAAGTATGCATATTCCTTTGTATAACGTGTCTTGTTGAGTATTCGGCTCACTTTCTTACTATTTTTATTGACCTTCAGATCAACAGGAGATGTAGAAGCTCCTACTCGGCGAGAAAGATTGAAAATTTGAAAGAATTTAAGCTTATTAGTTCTGTTGTTTATATATTTGTGTTTTTGGGTAGGTTTAGACTGTATTGTTTATTGTAGATTAGTTAGTTTGATTACGAACATGATTATAATTGTATTATAAATTTTCAGGTGATATTGTTAGCTCGTGTATTTTTATATTGTTTGGAGCTACCGGTTTTGTATTTGATCATGGACAGGGCTGTTATCTATTGTGCTAGATTACGTTGTGGAAGAAAAACAGGTTGCTTCGCATTGTGCTGGTTATGAAGGAAATCTATTATGCATGATTTATATTGTTTAGCATTCTTCGGGAGGAAGCTAGAAGAAGAAGAAACTAACCAATAAGACCAAGAGACTGGGCAACACTCAGGCTCTGGAAGAACTGCATGCCCAGAGCCTCCCAAGGCTCGAAAGGCCATTTAGGTAGTAAGACTCCGGAGGAGAATTCAAAATGAAGGTATTCCCGATACTCTATGGTAGAAGCCAGGCCTCAGGCTCAGGAGGGGCCCTCCAGGATCATTAAACCCACTGGTGGTAGTAGTTGGTCAGCTACATAACACACCGGAGAAAAAACGGAGTTAAAAACTTACCTCAACTCCAAAAGATTTGGTAACGCCACATGGGAAGATTCAAGGATGGATAAGATCTGAAACTGTGTGTTCAAGGATGACGAACACGCTGCAAATCTGGATAGATCTCCCTTCATGACAAAGATCTTGAAGCATCACATGCCAGCAAAATTCAAGATGCCGACCATTAGCTCTTACGATGGGAGTACTGATCCAATGGATCACTTAGATCATTTTCACACCCATCTGAGTCTCCAGGGGTTAGAGGAAGCAACAATGTGCCGATACTTTCCTCTTACGCTGAAGGGAGATGTCCGCATCGGAATCAATCTGATGCTTCCGAGAGCTCACCAACCTCTTCCTAGCGTAATACGCTTCCAGCCGTCGGAAAGAGAAACAGTCATGGCATCTCTCCCACATCAAGCAGAAGTAGGGAGAAAACTCAAGAAAGTTCCTGAATCACTTTGTGGTGAAAGTCAGAGGGATCCCCAAGCTCACAAAGGAGATAAAGCTTGGCAGTTTCATCTCCGCGTTAACACACGGGAATTTCTTCAGGCACCTGGCACACAAGAACCCGCAGACTTCCACGAAGCAAAATCTTTCACGAGATCCTACGCAACGGCTGAAGAAACTAACGAGGCTAAGCATCCCAAGAGGACAGAATGGCCTTGCTCTTTACCGCCAAGGGAAAGGGGAAGTACAACGGCGAAGACCACTCACGTAGGAAGCAGCGTAGGACCGGTGCATCGGAGCGAAGGGATTACGAGTCGATCAACTTGACACCCCTGACCGACACACGTTCCAATGTCCTCATACAGATCCGTGGGGAGAGGTTCCTTAAGCAGCCCAATCAACTTAAGAAAGTGGAGGGAGAAAATTAAGCTAAATACTATGATTTCCATCAATCTCCTAGACACTCCACGAAAAATTGCAAGATGCTTCAGTGGGAGATCAAGGAGCTCATCCGGAGGGGAACCTCATTAGGCTTGTCAGGAACCCTGGGCAGGGTTCCGGCACTTCAAGTGGGGACGGACCAGAACCTTCCCAACCTCGAAATCAGGTCATGATTGGAGTGGTCAATATGATCACAGCCAAACCGACTAAAACCCCGACGGATCGTAAGGAGTAGCAAAATGGGCAAAAAAAGTAGCGCACAGAAGACAATGTCATTAGATTTAGTGATAATGATATGGAACATGTAATCTCCCCCCATGCATATCCCCTTATTGTATCCACACTCATTTCGAATGGTAGTATTGACTACCAACTGAAACGAGGCTTTATTGATAATAATCGTTTCCGTGATTTGCTTTATATTGAAACCTTTTTTAAACTTGGTTCAAAAAAGAGTCAATTGAAACCTGTCAAAGGCCCACCCTATGGCCTTGACAACAAACCGGTAGTCGTCCAAGGAACGATCCAGTTGGAGGTTACTCTAGGTACATACCCAAGAATGGTAAGTCATACACTCACCTAGTCGTTGACCTACCTTCCGTATATAACGCTATTCTAGGCTACTCATGCCTAGCAGCATTCGGGGCCATCACCTCCATACCGCATCTCAAGATGAAGTTCCTGACAGCGTGCACAGGTAAAGTGTTGGGTGACCAAGTCACTGGGCGGACATGGTACATGTCCCAAATCGCTCTAAGTGGCAGCACCAAGACGGCAGGAGAGCTTGACCATCGAGATGAAGCAACCTTACAGTAGGCGCAGTCTGGTGAGGCAACTGATCTAATCCTACTGATCCGAAGGACCCGAAGAGGTGCGTACAGATTGGGGGGTTACTCACCGGGACACTACGCGATGAGTTGATATCATTTTTTCTACAGAATGCTGAAATCTTCGTGTGGACTCCCGCTGACATACTTGAGATTCTGGTCGGAGTAATGGTCCATAAATTAGGCCTCGATCCCGACCGAAAGCCCATCGGGCAGAAGCAAAAAAAACACTTCGTAGAGAATCTTATCGCCATCCAGGAAGAGGTGAAGAAGCTATTAGACGTCGACTTCATCAGAGAAGTCAAATTTCCGGACTGACTCTCCAATGTCGTCCTAATAAAGAAAAGCAACAGAAAATGGCTAATATGCGTCGACTTTACCGATGTTAACAAAGCCTACCTAAAAGACAGCTTCCCTTTACCCATGATTGACCTATTGGTGGACTCAACATCTGGACACGAGCAACTGAGCTTCATGGACGCGTACTCTGGTTACAACTAGATCCGAATGAGCCAAAAAGACGAGGAACATACCTTATTTATGACAGACCAAGGCACCTACTATTATAAGGTCATACCTTTTGGTCTAAAAAATGCATGTGGTATTTATCAGAGGCCCGTGAACAAGATGTTCGAAAAGCAAAGCGGCCGCAATATAGAGGTGTACGTCAATGAGATGCTCCTTAAGAGTAAGACCACCAATAACTATATTCGTGATCTGGCTGAGTCCTTCGAGGTAATTCGCACGCAACAAATAAAGTTGAATTCTTCAAAGTGTGTTTTTAGAGTATCCTCAGGGAAGTTTTTAGGTTTCATCATCTCTCAATGATGGATCGAAGCAAACCCGGAGAAGATCAAGGCTTTCATAGAGATGACTCCACCACAGAGTGTCAAAGATATCTAGAGGCCAACTGGATGATTGGCATCCTTGTCCCGCGTTATGGCTAAATCGGGGGACAAGTATAAATCTTTCTTCAAGGCTCTGGGGGGGACCAAAGCAAATGGATTCAAATGGACGGCAGAATGCCAAGCAGCCTTCGACAAGTTGAAATAGTACCTGGCCAGCCCACCGTTGCTAACATCACCCAATGACGGAGAAAAGTTGTACATCTACTTAGCAGTGTCAGAGGTAACCCTCTGTGTCCTCATACGCTAGGACATTGACTCTTAGCGGCCGGTCCACTATGTGAGCAAGACGTTGATCGGTGTAGAGACACGCTATCCGCGAGCAGAGACGTTAGCCTTGGCACTTGTTTTTTCCACCCGAAAGCTGAGACCTTACTTCTAGGCTCATCGCGTGATCGTTCTGACCGACCAACCACTGAAGAGTATTCTCTAGAAATCCAACATTTTCGAACGGCTGGTTAAGTGGGCTATCGAGTTTGGAAAGTTCGACATCGAATTTCAACTCAGATCGGCCATCAAAGGGAAAGCTCTGGCCGACTTCATCGTCAATACCACGACACCAATTTCTGATGAACAGCCTACCGAGGATGCTGAATAATGCGGGGAAGAGCCAAAAACGGGTCCTCAATGTAGACGGATCGTCTATGGATCAAGTTAGTGGTGCCGAAGTGGTCCTACAGACCCCTGATGGGTTTGAGGTGAAATACTTTCTTAAGCTTGACTTCTCGGCCACCAACAACATTGTCGTGTACGAAACCCTATTAGTCGGGCTAAGATTGACAAAAAATGCTCAACTAGACTACTGACCGTCTACAATGACTTTGAACTGGTCATCAACTAGGTTAACGGAAACTTCGATACGTGCAACTCTCACTTAGCCAAATATTTGGTCAAGGCGAAGGACGCCATCAAGAGATTTGACAGGTTGAACTTGGTCTACCTTCCCAGAATTGAAAACTAGAAGGCCGACCTGTAACAACCCGAGCTTGGATCCCCGAACCCGACCCAGACCGTCTAAGAGAAAGTCTCGGATCATCTGAAATTATCAATTATACGTCATTAATGAACTCAACATCATTAAAAATATCATCAATAATCCTCATAATTGCGCCATTAATTAAATCCATAATAGTAATAATTTCAATAAAAGACATTGATATCGCAAAATATCAATCATCGTAAAGAAAATCTAATAAAAGTCAAATAGTAACTGAAACAATAAAAATCTTAAATCTCTATCCTTGAAGTATCAATCCCTGAGATCACCTCTGCCTGGAGTCTACACACGTGATCTCTTCTATACTGGTGTCAACCTGTCTACTTTGGAGCCAATAAAACACAAGAGTGAGTCGAATACCCAATAAATAAAAATAAACAATAATAGATAAGTACAATAAAATATATCGGATGATAAAATAGTGAATAAAATTAATAATAACAGGTGATGTACCAACTACTGTCCAAGATTCAACAAGTCGGGTCTACAACCCTGAGCCATATGAATAATCGGATATAAAGAAAGTAATAGGGATTCCATCGAATCCGATTATCAGCTCAATACGATGTCACAACAGTATGAACAATAGAATTATCCATGAACCTTATTCTACCATAGTGAACAAAAAGCCGCGTATTTACGTCCCCAATGACTAGGTAATGCAATGAGGTTATCCATGGTATCCAACTACCCCTACAATCTTCCGGAGGCTGTACACGTAGCATGCCGATACCATCAATGATGCCCCTCACCAAATGATATCTAAGATATCATCTCCTACGATGGTCACTAAGTTATAAGCATCCCTCTCGACTAATAATACGAGATAACAAGAATTTAATATCAACTCAATTTGAGATCACCACTGTACGAAATCATAAGAATCTCCTTGGACCTTATTCTACTATAGTGATCAAATGCCATGTATTTACGCCCCCAACGGTTGGGTAAGTGTAACGTGGTTATCCATGGTATCCAACTACCCCTACAGTCCTTCCAGAAGTTGTACCCGTAGCATGCCGATACCACCCGTGATACCCCTCGGTAAATGATATCTTAGATATCATCATCTACGATGGCCACTAGGTTATAAGCATCCCCCCTAAATATCAACGACTTCTATTTCCGGAATAGAATCGGTATTGAAAAAGTATATAATACTCTACATTCCCACAGACTCCCATATGCCAGGTTACCGTAGAGTCTTCGTACACTCTCATTTACTTATTCATAGAATGCCAATAAATATACACACATATAAAGTTAACACGAATGATAATTTTCCGAAACATCCCAAGAAAATATAAGAATAAAGACTGAACCAACCAAACAGTTATTATCATTACAACCATGCTAAACTCCAATTCATTGATTTGTTATAAACCCATTCAACTATATAGACTATATATATATATATATATATATATAAAACAATGATACCCATTGTACGTACATATACCAACCCATATATATATATATATGTATATAATAATTATACCCACTATACGTATTTTCAGCATACCAACACACCCGCATAATTTCATATAACATATTTCAGATCAATATCCCAGTACCATCCCACATATACACACACATACACACACACACACCAACTCGTACACGCTCATGTATGCAAACAGAACAGCACATGTTGCTTATCCTCACACACGCACACAGCGCACATTCTGCTGGCCACACCCATACACACCAGTTGCGGCAGACAGTAGTAGCACCACCTCCTCACTGCCCGTTCACCACCAGCAACGGCAATAGCGCCACCTCTTCACCGCCTTCTCACGACCCGTCGTACTACACCCACTCCCAACCTTGCATACTGACGCCATGATGCACCCACACGACACAGAATAGGGAGCGACCACACACGCAGCAACCCACAAAGATTCATGCATAAATCAATGTATAAATACATACACAAAGGGTCACATATACTTCCACACATACGTGTATTCATAAACCGATTCCGAATCCCTTACTCCTAGTGCAAATTGCCAAAAAACCCAACGATGCCCTAATTTTCCCCAATTCCTCACTTTTCACCAAATTTGGATTGAGAGTCACAAAATCATGAAAACACATAATCAACATCCGAGAATGGAAAGGGAAGGGTTTACTTGCAAAATGACAGGTCTTAACTTACATTGCTACCCTTGGGTCACTAGACTCGGCTGGAAAATGGAAACATAGCACGATGCTCTGTTTCCAAAGGCTACGCCAAATCCCTCAAAATTAGGGGGTTATAACATGTAAAATTTATACCTGTAGTTCCATTAGAAAATTTACGCAACCCCAGTTTATCATTAAGCCCTCAAAAGTCAGTCGTCCTCTCACAAAGCCGTGGCTTTGGATTCAGACCCCTTACTTTGTAACCCTCGATTTCACCTGTTTCCCACCAAATCAAGGTATGAAATCCAAGATTTTATATTAACAAGAATGAAGGAAGAGTTTATTTTGCAATGTGAAAATTTTACTTGCCTCACTGTGGTGATCGACGGCGGCAGCTCCACTTTGTTCTTCCTCTTCGGTTCCTCTCCATATATAATGGGAGCGGCTAGTTAGAGTTTCCATGAGCACCCTTTCCCCTTTCCTTCTTCGTCGTTGCCGCATGTGCCTCATTCCTTCTTCCTCCATTTTCTCTTCTCCCACTCCTTTTCTTCTCCTCCTTTCCTTTTCCTCTCTTTCTTTCCTTTCACCTCCTTTTCCTTTTCTTTTCTTTCTTTCTTTTTTTTTTCTTTTCCTTCTCTTCCTTTTTCTTTTCTTTCTCCAGTTATTTGTTTACTTATTATTATTATTATCATTATTATTACTATTGTTATTATTATTATTATTACTATATATTTATTATTACTATTATTATTATTATTATTATTATTATATATATATATTTTTATAATATATATATTTATGTATATTTATTTATCTCTCATTAAAAAATATTCATTTTTAGTTAGTTATCTAGCTGCCTCTATTTAAAACTTTGACCTAAATTTTTAATATTTTATTTATTTATTTATTTTTCGTCAGCAAATCTTAATACACTATAAATATTTAACTAATTAATTCCCTATTTAATCTAAATTTTAATTAACGGTCCAAATATTCAAACCCAATCTATTAATTCATCTTATTTATTAGGCCGAAAGATCAATCTAATTATAAAATTTTAAACCTAAAAGTAATTAAAAATAATTATTGAAACTAATTTATTATTTTTTTTAAAAAATATTTGGGATATTACACAACCAACTTGCTAGGGCAACGGCAGTTAAAAACCAAGAGTAGTACTCGAGGGACATGCGGAAAGTCCTTAACACTCCTAACACTGAGGAACAAGAATCCATGTAAATCTCCGACATAGAAAACTAGATGATGCCTTACCAGGAGCATCTAGCGGACGGAACACTACCAAATGACGTGGACAAGGCTAAGCGGATCAAAAAGACAGCCGGCTGGTATACTATAGTTGATGGACGGCTATATCGCCGTGGTTACTAGACTTTGTACCTCC
>JAOVVI020006610.1:0-15471 GCA_028571085.2 Nepenthes alata | reverse complement strand
AGGTGTAACTGATTTGATCTTTGTTATGCTGAGATGCATGATGTTGGTATTGTTGCCTTGGGTAATCTAGTCTTGTTCATTTAACATTTGAATGTTTGAAATTTCTTCGAGAATAACTAAATATGCTCTAAATCATTGAATCCGAAAATGATTTGATGTCCAGGTCCCAATCCGCTTGATGAATGGAATATTACTCTCATGGAAAAATATGTTGAAGTAGAAAGGATTCTAAAGATGTGGCTTTTGTTTTTCTCGACTTCCTCAGAGGTCTCAAGGGGAAGAAATGGGGTATTTTCTAATTATATTTTTTTGCTATTTTGATTGTTTGTAGGTTAGCATGTGCTTGTTTGTTTAATTTGACCGGGGGGGGGGGCTTTGCTTTATTCCTGCAAAAGGGTGAATTTGATTTCATGTGTTTGACTTTACTATGATGGACAAAGCCACTAGTATCTTATGTAAGTGGAAAGCGTTATGGACAGCCTGCATGGTATCGTTCTGTTTTACATCTTAAATTGATGCTACTTCATTGGTAGAATGCATGGGCCAGAATTAAAATTTAGACCAAAAAGATATGTGAACAATTTTTACATAAGTATGGTAGAATTAGCAATATCCATGTCTACAATTAAAAAAGATAAATAATCTTAAAATGTATTTTTAAACCATCTAATTTAACAACTTTCACAACCGAAAAGAATCATAGTCTCATGCAAAAGATACAAAAATCTAGCACATGTACATAATTTTGTTAGCAGCTCTTTTGCTTTCCTCACTCCATATGTATTGACCAATGAGACGAGAAATCTTAGAAAATCTTAGAAAATTTTCTTAGAAAAGTAAAATAACATTCTTTTGAATTACACCCAATGATGTTATGATAAGGCTAAGAGATAGCAGTAAAGAGGCCTTCAAAAGTTTCAGCTCAAGGAGTTCAAAAATTAATTGTTCTTTATTGCTAAAGTTTTAAAACCAAATAAATCTCTTAGATGCTGCGTTCAAGCTGAAGAAAGAGTATTTATATTTGATATGCACGCCCAAAAGGATGGACTATTTCTTATTTGGTCTTGCTCTTTTATGATCATGTCTCTTTTCATGTTCAAGTTTCAATTTAAGGTCATTAATCATTCAATACAATTTTTATATACACATAGGTGCTATATTGGATTTGAAACAATAGAAGCAGAAGTGATATGGATTGTTAAAGCATATTTCTAGATAGACCTAAGTGTTTTGACATCATCAATGGGATTGTCCATGGTCTTTATCTCCATCAAGATTCTAGATTGAGGATTGTCCACAGGGATTCAAAAGCTAGTAACATCTTACTTGATAATCAATGGATCCTAAGAAGTAAGACATTGGTAGGGTTAGAAGTTTTCGTGGAAAGGATTTTGAGATGATGATGATGAAAGTGGTTGCAAAATAATAATGATACTAGGCCACTTGCATAATCCTGGGGGCATGTTAGTTATTATTCTTTCTTTATTTAATTATATTTGGTCTTTTTTGAAGGAAAAGTGTTTGTATGAGCATTTTTTTCCCATACCAATAAGGTAAACTTGAAAAAATTAACATAAGCTCTCTTATAGGCTTATAAAATCTCGCCTTTATTTGTAATTAATATATTATTATTTAACCTTATTCTTAGGCTTTATAAATTAATTCATTTTATTTGTTAAGTAATTCTTATAGCTTATGTTCTTTTAATGAAGCAAATTATTTGCAGTGTTAAAAGTACTATTTAGAAACAAGTTAAGTCTGTGACTTGTACCAGGTTGATCATTAGAATGTCATATCTATTTGGAAGTGCTATTACAAAGCCATTTTTGTTATATATTGACATCCTACACATTTTTTGGATACTTTTTAACCAGGTATTGATGACTCTTTTTCCATTTGAAACAATATGTTCATATCTAGGGGACAATTTATTCATTGAACATTTTATATAAATGTTGAAATGAGTTGATTTCGTATTTTCTTTGTAGGAGTAAGTATTTCAGCTAGTTGCTTGCGTGCACCGTGAGTTCCCGTTATACTTCTAAATATGGTTTAACTTTCTTTTGAATGCTTGTTTATAGCTCTTATTGAAATTATGTTTGTTCTAGTGTATGACTCTAGAGATGCTAATGTACTTAGTAGTTGTGCAATTCTATTTGCTCTTGCTAATCATTTGTTTCCTTTTTTTCCCTTCATGGCATGGAAGATAAGGAAAAGGGAGGTGGGGATGGTTTAGATTATTTTATCCATAATATGTGTGTAGGAATAAGAAACCTATATTTATCTTCTAACCAAATTTATGAGAAAGATGTACCATGTATTTACATACTTAACATGCAATTTGGATTTTCGAGAAATAACTAAGATGGAGTAGCATCTCTGTGGTAAGCTTCCAAAAGGGAGCTTGAAGCAAGTCTTATCTTTTCGATAGGTAGTAATAATCATCACAAGGGGTGCTTGCATTGAATCAAAGAAATAGTGAGGCGTTGAAATCGCGAAAGCAGTTCACCGTTATAAGGCCTTAACAAAACATAGCGAGGCTATATGGGATATCTGTTATTTTGCAGAAATATTAATGACTCTTGTAGAATTCAACAAATTGATTGACAATAAGTTTGGATAGGATGTTATGTACAATATGCAAGTAATCATTATGTTTTAAGTATCTTGGAATTGAAAAACAACCTTTGGATACCTTCCAAGTACTTATATTTGTAACATATATTTTCTTCAGTAAATTACCTAATACCTCAAATAATTCTAATAGAATTTGTAACATAAAACCTCATTGCTTACTACCATCTTCTTAAGTGTAGCCTACACTTTAGGAAGCATTTGGACTTACAGTTGAGTCCATGACCTGTGGCCTTTATGGTGATGTGATACATCAATTTTTACCCTCTAATCTCTCTAGCAACTGCACGGATGGCTGAGGAATGCATGGAAGGATCCAAGTTGTTGTTGATGGGAGAAAATCACAAGAATTGATCAATCGAATAATTCGGTTTCTCAATGAAACTAAAAAGTTGCATCATTAGTTCTTGGTCTCCACTTATAGGGAGACGTCATGTGTGACCATTGGTTTTTTTAATTTAAGAACTTAGGCATGACTATGAACAATTCATGCCTAACTTGAAACCTCATATCATGGTGTATGATTCTCTGACGTTATAAATTGTGGCAATCTGTGGAAATTAGTTATGCAACATGAATTAAGTTCGAGAAAAGGTGGCTTTCCAATTCAACATATGCCCAAAAATTTTAAAAATAAAAATAAAAAAGCAAAATGTGAAGTGGGATCTCTAAACAATGTCATGAAAATACCTTTTAAAGATTCTTTTGATGATAGTATTTGTCTGCTACCAATTACCAAGTAAATTAGTTATCAGCATCCTATGCAAGTCCTCCATAATGTTGAAGGCAATGGCAACTTCAGTCTCTTGTATAATCATCACTGTGACCAAATAACATGACCGGTGGGGTCATATATTTTTGTCAAAGATGGTGATTATCATTGATATGTGGATGCTATGCTATCCCATCTGGTTCGCTATCAAGTGTCAATGTAATTCGCTAAAAGGAGTCAAATTCAATCCATCTTTTGTTGGATGGACTTGGCACCATTTAAGAAGAGGTTTTAGAGTGGGAATTTCTATTGGGCCCTATGAGACGCTATGAAAGAAAGACCCTAGAGTAAGATTTCAACACAGAGGATTGAATTTCTGCCTTTCCTAATGTCATGGAACAGAGTTCTCTACCTTCCACCACAGTGAACTAGGAAATAGCCCACATAAGCATCCTCTCCCTTCTTGAAATTATGTCTATTTGGCATCTATAATAATGTTCGTCACACACTGTTGTAATGCAAGGGCTGTCGGCACTCATGCCATAGATGATCTTGAATGAGTTCATCATCTTCTCTTGCTTGAGTCTTAATGATAATATTATTTTCATAACTTGCCATCAATCATATGTATTGCAGACATATAAAATAAAATTTTCTCTATATGAATTTCTTTTCCTATTATAATACCATTACGGGGGATTCAATGGCATCATATAAATTTGGGATGTGGACTTTTGACTTATGTTAATAAAATAAAAATATATATTATTTATCAAAATTGTATTTTTATTGTTGAAAATATGTGTTGGGAGTATATAGCCTAAGTAATCATGAATAGAACTTTAATGCTTTAGGAAGTTGTAATAGCAATTGCGGCAGCAAGACTCTCACAGCTGCCCTCATACAATGCTGGTTGGGAGGGAAAGGCTTTAACTTCAACTGATCCTAGGAGGAACTTTTCCGTCCTTAGCCAGGTATTTGCATGCTTTCAGTAATAGCTTTTCATAGTTTAGGCAGTAACATAGTCTTCATTTTTTTTCCGATGACGGAAAGGATAAGATAGCCTCACAACGTTTGTTTTTGCAATTATGGGTATGCTACATGGTGTTATCTGCTTTGCTTGCATTGTATTATTTGGTCTACGTACCGGAACCGATAACATTCGAGATTATGCAGGATTATACACGAAAGATCCCTTTTTGGCTCTCTCTTTCGCCCTATGTCTTTTGTCATTTATTAGTGCTTGTTTTTTTAAGACTATAAAGAGAATGTTGTTTGTAGAGAGTAAATAATGTATCAAGTAGCTTCCATTGTGGGTTATCTTGGCTAACGAGGGCCTACAATAATGCATTACTAACGACCAAAACACAAGTAGAAAACTCGTATTAGTTTAGTTCCCAAATCAGAGAACTAACAATTTTTTAACATGGTATATTCTCTAATCTAGGGGAACATTTTTCTTTTAAATATTGTCCTTAAGATTTACTCGATTTTATTGAACAAGTGAATATTTGGAAATCCTTGTGCTTCGCTCCTCAATCAATCATGTGTGTGCACATGGCCATACGCAAAAAGAAGAACAGAGATGATTTGCCCAGGTACATCAACATGTCGAAATTAGAAGGAAATTTTATGTCTTCTTGCTTTCTTGATCTTCTATTGTTGCCTTTGATCTTCTATATCTTGTTTTCGGTGTTCTCCTATGCTGAAACTATACTTTTTTGCTATCTTTCTTATTTTGATAAGTTAGGTCATCTTATTTGGTAGTGCAGGTTCTTAACCAATCATTTAGGCCAAAAAATGCGATAAATATAACTTAGTAACTCTTCTTCAAGATCTGTCTGGAAATCATCTAAGTTTGTGTTTCTTCTTCTCTTTATCCAATGCTTATTATGAGGTTGTCCTAGTAGGAACAAATAGGGGTGTTTTCATTTTTTGTTTGTGGTGTTAGTTTCATGGCATAGCATAACCTTTGACTCTTTGCTTTCTTGATCTTCTATTGTTGCCTTTGATCTTCTATATGTTGTTTTCGGTGTTCTCCTATGTTGAAACTATACTTTTTTGCTATCTTTCTTATTTTGATAAGCTATGCCATCTTATTTGGTAGTGCAGGTTCTTAACTGAGCAATTAGGCTGGAAAGTGCGATAAATATACCTTAGTGATTGGTTGAGATTGCAGTATGGGTGATAACTCTTCTTCAAGATCTGTCTGGAAATCATCTGAGTTTGTGTTTCTTCTTCTCTTTATCCAATGCTTATTATGAGGTTGTCCTAGTAGGAACATATAGGGGTGTTTTCATTTTTTGTTTGTGGTGTTAGTTTCATGGCATAGCATAACCTTTGTAGAGGCTGCAGTAGAATTAATGGAGCCATTCTACATAAATTGGCACAGTATTTGATGATGGAAAAGTACATACACGAGTTACTAGAAATTGAAATGATGTTAAGCCAAAGAATATCTCATATTTTTCAACAGAAAGGCAAATTTTCTTTTAAAAAGATTTTTGACTATGTATGTAGCACACACTTCCTCAGACACATTGCTCACTTAATCTAATAGATTTGACTAATTAACTCCTATACATTCTCAACTAATCCACTAAACACTAAAATGTGGGAACATAACTCCACAACACAGTATTGCACTAATTTTTTAAAGAAAGAAACACAAAGAAGTAGTACCGCATGTACCTGTACAACTAGGACTTGAACTAGCTTTCAACAGTTGTGCATGAAATCATAACCTTCTCTTTTAGCAATGTTGTTCTTGTCATAAAACACTACGGTATTGTCATTATTGATGTAAGTGGTCATCTCAGCTTCAACAACACTATTTTAGGGGTAGCTGGATTGATTGAAGTGATGAGGTTTGTAAATTTTTGTCCATCCACTCCTATCAAGAATTTGCCAAAGTCAATACTTTGTTTATAGCAATTATCATGTGGAATTGGAAAATACAGGTCAAGTTTTTTCCTTGTGATGAACAATTTAGATCTAGATGATCTAAAAAAGAACACTAAGTGATGGGTCTAGTATAAAATGGGCCAACTAAGAACGAGGCCCAATTTGTAGAAAGGTCCAATTAGGTGGGGAAACCCAAAGAGCCTTGTGCGAAGCCCAACACCCTGAGATGGATCTTGGGCCGGACAGGCCGCACCCAGGCCCATTAGACAACTCCTAACACGTGCCTAATCATGGTCCATATGTGCCTCCCCCTCGACGGTTGTAGACTGGCAGCGCAGAAAACATAGGCCCAGAAAATGCCAGCCAATGGCGGACACGGTCAACTTTGACACGCCGTGACTCCCGCCACCCCCAGTGGCTCATCCCAACAAAGGGCAGCCAGGCCCGTGTCGGCCTTGCCCGACGACACCCGACATTGGTGGCTACTGCCAGTGCTCAGCAGGCGGCGAACCCGAGTAGGATACCTGTCACAAGTTCCCACACCCAAAGCTTCCACCACGGAGCTCTACAAATACCTTCTCTTTTGTTGGAGAAGGGGGATCATTCGAGATGATACAAGGTCATTTAAGCTAAGCTATGAATACAAACTTGAGCCCATATTTATCGAAAAAGAGAAAGAAAGAACCCAACTCTCTTTTGTCCAAAAAAACGTCGCTCCCGTCTGGCGACCATAGTGAGTTACTCTTCGAAGTGTGCACTAAAGGAGCTCAAGCCTCCTTTAATTCTCACTCGCACCCCTTGCATACACACATCCTTGCATTTCACATTTTGTTTACCTTTACACTCTTGCATCTTACTATTCTCTTGAAAAAATTACTGATTTGAGTATCTGAGGATAAACTAGGGAGCGAGTCCCGCCAATCATTTGACCTCTTATTAGTTGTTTGTGGTGCACAGGGCTCAGGTGTTGAGATGCGGAGACCGGACCCATTCGTGTTCGACCGGACGCAAGGAAACGAAGGCTCCCTAATTCGCACAGTAACTTGAATCCGAGGACGTATCATTGGCGTTGTCTATAGGAACGCCAAGAAAGTCTGACCACCTGTCATCACTTCCATACTCAAAGTCGAAAAATGGTTAATAGCTGCTGAGGAGGCCAATGAAGCGTAGCGTCCCGAATGTGCGGACCGACAACCTGAAGGTCTGGCTGTGGGGAAGAAGAGAAACGGTGACAGCGGTCTCTCCTGGGAACCCTTGAAACAGCAACGGTCAAAGTCGGGTATTTGAAGGGAGTATAGGCTCTTGGCCCTAATGCCCCTGAACGACACCCGCTAGAACATCCTGATGCAGATTCGGGACGAGAAGTTTTTAAAGTGGCTGAAGGCGCCAAAGAGCCCAGAGGCTGGAGACCAAACCAAATACTACCATTTCCACCGGTCTCTAGGTCACATCATAGAGGACTACTGCACCTTATAGAAGAGATCGAAGACCTAATCTGCCAGGGGCACCTTACATGGTTCGTGAGAAGCTCGAGGCAGGTTTCTAAGGTAGTAGGCAATGAAGCCAGAGAGCAGTCGAGAAATCGTGTTGCCGCCGGGGTAGTCCACATGGTCTTGAGCAAGCCGGCCAAGAGCGGCACCCAAGACCATCCCAAGGCTGCATCGAGCGGAAAGAGAGCTAGGGTAGGGGTTAGGATTGATGTCATTAGTTTTAGCGACCACGATATGACTCATGTAATGACCCCCTATCCTAACGCTCTGTTTATATTTGCCCTCATTTCAGACGGTACGTTAGACTACCGGTTGAAACGAGCTTTCATTGATAACTTCGTCTTGGAATTTGTTGTATCCCTACACATTTTTTAACCTTGGTTTAAAAAAGAGCCAGATGAAAGTAGCCGAGGGTCCCCTGTACAGTCTGGATAATGAGCCGATACTCGTACAGGGAGAAGTTCAGCTTGAGGTCACGATGGAGACTCACCCGCATACGGCTAACAGAATGCTTGTCTCTTGTCGTCGACTTGCCGTCGGCCTACAACACTATCTTGGGCCGACCATTCCTAACTACCTTCGGGGCGGTGATGTTGATCCCCCACTTGATGGTGAAGTTCCTGATGCTATATGGGGTAGGGCAGGCGTTGGGCGACCAGATGATACGATGGACATGTTACCTTTCCCAGGTCACTCCGGGCACTCTCAATCGGCCAGCTGAGGACCTAGACTTCTGAGATGAGACCACACTACAACAGGCTCAGGCCGACGTATCAACGGACTTGGTTCCCTTGGACAGCAACGAGCACAAGAAATGAATACATGTCAGTAGCTCCTTTCCAAAGCAGATCTGTGACTAGCTCAAGAGCTTCCTCAGGCAGAATTCCGATGATTTCGCATGAACCCCTGCGGACATGCCTAGAATATCGGTCGGAGTAATGGTCTACAAGTTAGGTCTCGATTCTGGTCACAAATCCGTCCGGTAGAAGCGCAGGAATCACTCCGTCAAGAAACTGATAGCTATAAGAGAGGAAGTGAAAAACTGCCCGACGCCGGGGTTCATAAGAGAGGTCCAGTACCCGGACTATCTGTCAAATGTCGTCATTGTGAAGAAAAGTAATAGCAAATGGTGGATGTACGTCAATTTCACTGACATAAATAAGGCTTACCCGAAGGACAGTTTTTCGTTGCCGAGGATCGACCAGTTGGTAGATTCCACGTCAGGCCATGAGCTCCTGAGTTTTATGGACGCCTACTCAGACTATAACCAGATTAGGATGAGCCCGAACGACGAGGAACATACTTTTTTCTTGACCGACCAGAGGACTTACTGCTACAAGGTTATACCCTTCGGTTTAAAGAACGCTGGTGCTACCTACTGATGAACAAGATGTTCGAAACCTAGATCGGATGAAATATGGAGGTGTACGTGGACAACATGCTCGTCAAAAGCAAAGTCACTGACGACCACGTCTGCTATTTGGCTGAGATGTTTTAGATGCTTCAAACCCACAGAATGAAGCTCAACCCGGCCTAGTGCGTGTTCGGAGTGACATCGGGGAAGTTCCTAGACTTCATAGTATCCTAGCAAGGCATTAAGGTGAACGCGGAGAAAATAGGAGCCATCCTTGACATGAGTTCGCCGCGGATCGTGAAGGAGATTTAGAAGCTAACAGGGAGGCTCGCCGCTCTCTCTCGGTTCTTGGCCAAGTTGGTAGAAAAATACTTGCCATTCTTCAAAGCCCTCTGAGGGACGAAGGTGACCAAATTCTGATGGACCCCCGAGTGCGAGGCTGCGTTTCACGAGCTTAAGGAATATCTCTCTAACCTGCCACTCCTGACCTTGCCTACGGATAGCGAGGAGCTATACCTCTATCTGGCTGTGTCGGATACGACCCTAAGCTTGGTCCTCATTTGTTAGTAAGGAAATATGTAGCGACCCGTGTATTACGTAAGCAAGTTGTTGACAGACGCAGAGTCCCACTACCCTCACGCCGAAAGGATCGCTCTTGCCCTCATCCACTTCGCCAAAAAGTTGTGGCTGTACTTCCAGGCACACCAGATTGTCGTGCTAAACGATTAGTTGTTGAAAGGGATCTTGCAGAAACCGGAGACATCCGGGTGATTGGTCAAATGGGCGATATAGTTGGGTGCGTTCGATGTAGAGTTCCGACCCCGACTGGCCGTGAAGGGTCAGGCTCTTATGGACTTTGTGGTCGAAACGACGACCCCTGTTCTCGATGCTTCTGACCGAAACGGAGGCGCAGATGTTCCGAATGCCCCAATATGGACTTTGCACGTCGACGGATCGTCAACATAGGCAAGTAGTAGGGCTGGCATAGTTCTCAGAACTCCGGATGGCTCGGTGATGAAGTATTCTCTGACAGTCGAATTTTTGGCAACCAACAACGTTGCCGAATTCGAGGCCCTCATCGCGGAACTTAGGTTAGCCAAGGATTGCTTGGCTAGGGCATTAGTCGTCTACAGTTACTCAGAGTTGTTGGTTAACCAAATTCACGGGACTTTCGAAGTATCGAACCCTTTGCTCATCAAGTACCCAGCTAGGGAGAGAGTTCAGACTCAAGCGTTCCAAAAGGTCGAAGTTGTCCATATCCCTAGGATGAAGAACGGGAAGGCAGACTAGTTGGCCAGGGCTGCCGCGATGGGGTCTCAGAAGCAGTATGCTAGAAGCATGTGAGAAGTCTAGTCACCCCAGCATTAACGACTCGGAGTGCGAGACGTGTAAAGAAGGTACATGACGAACGACATCTTGCTAGAAAGCCTTGAGGAGGCCAGACGTGTAAAGAAGATGGCCGGGTGGTATGCGATCATCGACGGGAGATTGTACTGATGGGGGTACTCGACCCCTTACATGAGATGCCTCACCCTAGAAGGGGCCGAATTTGCGTTGGGCGAGGTGCACCTCGGCGTCTGCGGCTCACACTTCAGAGGGAAGAATCTCGCATTCAAGATTATGCGACAAGGTCCACGATGAAACGTGATGTCATGAACTTTGTCAAAAAATGGGAGAGCTGCCAAGTCCACGAGAGCATGAGCCACCAGCCACACACAAAGCTATAGAGATTGTAGGCACCAAGGCCCTTCTTGTTGTGGGGGTTCAATATCCTCGGGCCCATGCCTCTAGCATCCGAACAGAGGAAATTTCTCATAATTGGCGTCGACTATTTTATCAAGTGGGTCGAGGCCACCCCTCTAGCGTGGATAACCGAACTCAACGCAACAGACTTCGTCCGCTAGAACATTATATGCCTATTCGAAATTCCTGATGTCATAGTGACCGATAACGGGACTCAATTCACCGGCAAATGGTTCACTAAATAGTGTGCGAGCTTGCGGATCATATTGGTCCATACGTATGTGGCGTATCCGTAGGCAAACGGCCATGTTGAAGAGACGAACTGGACGCTACTGCATGGGTTGAAGACGAAGTTGGAAGACGCAGGGGACTCTTGGGCAGACGAGTTGCCGTCCGTATTATGGTCATACCGGACGACACCGCTGGAACAGATGTGGGAGACACCTTTTAGCTGTAGAGGTTGGGCTGCCTAGCCTTCGAATCGAATGTTTCAATCCAGTTAACAATTTTGAAAGGCTTAGAAAGCACTTGGACCTACTCCCAGAGGCCCGTGATGCGGTGCTCTTAACGACGTGGCCTACTAGTGGTGCATCGCTCGGTGTTACAACAGGTAGGTGAAGGCTCGTTAGCTCGAGGTTGGGGATTTGGCCCTTCAGAGTGTAGAGGCGATGGGCAAGACTGCTCACAGGAACAAACTCTCCCTAAACTGGGAGGGGTCGTTCCTTATCTTAGCTATCCTCCGGAATAGGCGTACAAGCTGCGCATTCAGGACGGCAAATTGGTCCCTCGAACCTGGAATTCCACCCACCTCAAAAAGTACTATCAGTAGTCCTCGGACATGCCCAGGTAAGGTTTGCATATATTGTCCTGGAAGCTTGCACATGTAACATGGTTCTGTTAATAAAATTATTGTTTTCTCTCTTTTCTGTTTGATTGCTCATATGAGTGCATGCATGCATTTCACTTCATTAAATAAAGCGACTTAAATTGCCCCTAAGTCAGGAGGATACTTGTCAACCTATAAATAGACCTTAGGACGGTCAAAAAACATTGGCTTCATGCCAAGCGACCCGCATGCGGTCGAACTCTAAAATTTGGTTATGCGCCGAAAGGTCCATCAGCGGCTGCATAACCAGGCTTGGGGGCTCTGGAAGCTGCCAACCAACCAAACGACCACTAAAACCTTAGAGGGCCTATCCGGCAGGCGTGCGATGACCTTCCCCTCGAGGGAGAGAGCGCCCTTAGTGAGCGACGGTCGGTGGGCTAGGACCATACGCACATAAGCTGCGACGCCCCTAAGTGGGGCCGAGTGCCGATACTGCCTTGTGCGGTTATGGCCTAAGACCCTGCCAGAGTTCGACCGATGTGGCATCAAAACCCAGCTAGCCCTCATGAGGCTCTACCATGGGCGTGCACAACGTCCAACTTATTGGACAGAGCACCCTACCAGAGTAAGGTGCGATGATGTCCTCAACTGAGGATGAGCACAACTCGAATGGCTTCCAAAGCGAGCTGTAGCGACGATGGCAGAAGTGCCTAGCTGGAATAGCAAAAGAAACTGCAACACAATAAAGGTAAAGAGAATGTATCTCGTTCATCAAGTTAGGGATTACAAAGCAGTTCATTCAATTACAAAAAAAAAAGAATGTACAATGGTCCCGGCTACCCTAAGAGTTCATGGGCCCTGCTTCCTCCGAGAAGTCGGCTAGGAGAAACTGATTCCAAGGACGAAAATATCTCTTGAGACATTCAGGACTGCCATGGACGCTATCCGACGACATAGGCGCATACCGTCCCAGAACTTGGTGTCCAGCACTTGGTTGATCTCCTCCGGAGTAAGTCGAGTCCGCAGGTCAGCCTCGATGCGAGCATTTTGGGCCTGTAGCTCAGTGACGTGGCTGCAGGCCGCCTGTAGCTTACTTTTCAGCAATTGTTTTCCTCTAGGGCCCAGACCCTCTCTTCCCTCAAGATGGGCAGCTCCTGCCTTCGACTAGCCGTCTTATCTTCTCTGCTTCGTGCCACAGCCTGTGCGGCTTCTACCATAGCTCGGTCTCGACTGGCAAGCTCCTCATCCTGCTAGCGGATGAGTTCATCTCGGCGGAGCAACCCATCTGGACAAGGCGAACTGGCACCATACTTTGCAAAAAAAATAAGTTGGTGAGTCCCGCATAAGCAAAAGCCGTTGCACGGAGGAAATCGGCAAACAAAATCAGAGCCTGGGAGATGAAGAGATCATACCTCGAGGAAGGACTCCGCAACGTCGGATGGATCCGGCACCACCTCAAGCGCGTGCATTGCTCGGGGCTTTGGACGCACGACGCTCTCCTCCCGTCTGCCCTCGCATGCCTCAGGCTCAAGGGGTCCAAGGTTGACCCCTCGCATGCCCGCACGGCGTTGGGGTTAAATTGTGCCACAGGGATGTCCAAGGTTGACCCCAATGCTGGCAAGATCCCGTACAACTCCAACGCCATAGGGAAACGGAGCCCGCCCTTCAAGTGAGACTCGTAAACGGTGATAAAATCCCTCCGGAGGGGCGCATGCTATGCTGTCCTCACCAGGAAGGAGATAGATTGTGTCGCTTGGGATGCGGTACCTCACAAGCAAGGCCCCAACGACGCTCGAATTAAGGATGGACTTAAAATCGTAAACACTCTGGCAACTTATGGGTGGCGCAAACTGCTTTTTCTTCATTGACGAAGTGTGAAACAAAGAGGAATCGAGAGTGTAAATAACAATGGGGAGCAGTGCTTAAATAGGCCAGGGCAAGAGACCCCAAACAACGTCGTGCGGGACACTCAAGGGTTTCCCTTAATGATGGCCCTGACACACGTCCCCTCCGCAGGGAACGACGTGTCTTTCCAGTTAGCCCATGATGGTGCCTGACACGCCGCCCACGACTTGCACTGCAGCCGTCCATTAAGTCTCAACCATCACAACAATAATAAATGTGAGGGCATAAACCGTTAGGGACTGCCACGGTGGTAGCCCGTCCGACTACCTATCCAGAGGTACGGACACCAGGCACCCGGGAGGAACATGTCGGCACGAACGAACTAATTCACCAAAAGAAGATTTTATTAATGCAACTTCTTTACAATGAGAGGCGTCCAGTGGTCTCGAAATACAACAAAGCTTCCAGGAGTACATGAAGCCCGTGGGGAAGCGGGGCGTTACCAAAGAGCCTATCCTCTGGCTTAGGAAAATCCTGTCCTGGAAACGCCCCTCCAGCATTGGGGCCATCTCCTCTGGACGGATTCTCGACCTCAACTCGACCTCTAGCCGTAGGCGCACGCTGCCTTGGTCCCGAAGCCGCTGTTGGCACAACAGAAGTTCCTCCTGAAGCATCACGATTTGACTCCGAGCCTGAGCGTTGGCCAGCTACGATGACCTGGCCTCAAATTCTAATAAGGCTCGTTCAAGGTAATCGGCTCGTGCCTGGCTCTATTTGACATCTGCAATGGCGGCTTGAACCCGGCACCCTGCTTCCTCAATCTCCTGCTGGGCACGCAGAACCGCTTGTCCTACATAGTCGGCTCTGCGGTGTCGCGAAGAGTTTGAGGCTCTCTCAGATTTGAAGCCTGGCGGCGCCCTTAGGAACCCCATTGGCCTGAGAACTGAGGACTCAGATTGGCAACCTCTCGCCGTTGCCGCTGCGGCGACGAATTCTGCTTCATTGTGCTCCCTCGACTCCTGCTCCTCCCATCTTGATTCCTTAGTGGAGGGCTTGGATTCAGAAGAAGAAGATGATCTCGCAGGCCAAGTTAGCAGTTTTGAGACGAAGATGCACCTTTCATTAGCCATCCGAAGAACGGAACGGAACGGACGGCAGAATTAGGGTAAGCGCCTCAGTACGGGAAACGGGTGCTAGAACAATGAATGAGCATTGGTGCTTAAATAAGCAAAGTCCCCCGAAATAAACGGCGTCGTTTGACAAAGGCTAGGCGACTCGCCGCCCAAAGTGATGCCTCCAAGTGGCAATATCCCGAGGCGTCGCACCTTTTTGAAGAAAAATCATTACGATGCGATGGCACTGTGACCGCAATCACAGTAATTGCACAAAGATGGCTCGATGGATGTGACCCTGACAGGCGGTATTCTGTTGCCCAAGAAAGAATGCAAACAGCGTGAATCCTTGGGCGGCTCAGATTTAGCCTCCCCACTGAAGGTTCGAAGATGGACTTGCTACCTGTCCAAGGTAGGGGATGCGCTGGGCGACCAGGTGATGGGACGGACTTGCTACCCGTCCTAGGTCGCCCCAGCCACTCTCAGTTGACCAGCAGAAGAGTTAGACTTTTGCGATGAGTCCACATTGCAACAGGGCCAGTTATGCGAATCAATGGAATTAGTCCCCTTGGACCCCAACGAACTGGAGAAATGTATACATGTCGGTAGCTCCCTTCCATTGCCAGTCCGTGACCAGCTTGTGAACTTTCTCCGATAGAATTCCGATGTCTTCACAGGGGCTTCTGCAGACATGCCTCGAATACTGATCGGAGTAATGGTCCACAAGTTAGGTCTTGATCCCGGTCACAAACCCGTTCAGCAGAAATGTAGGAATCACTTCAGCGAAAAGTTATTGTCATAAGGGAGGAAGTGAAGAAGCTGCTCGACGTAGGGTTCCTAAGGAAGGTCTA
>JAOVVI020006609.1:0-15471 GCA_028571085.2 Nepenthes alata | reverse complement strand
CCGCTGGTCATATCAGGAATGTTAGCATGTGTAGGGAGGCATGCTGCTGGTAGGGCCTGATTGTGTCAGGCGCGTAGACTCTAGGCGTCAGTCTTGATGTGATTAGGCGTGCTTTGTGGGGACGACGTCTTGCAGTGGCCGTAGATTCATTGGAAATCAGCAAAGTTCCTTAGTTGGCGCTTTCGACCATATATGAGATAGTCATCGTCATTATGCGGCGTGTCTTGTCACATTGTGAGCTCTCGAACCCGTTTTAGGAAGATAACTCCTAGATGTTAATTGCTTTTTGAATGATCTTTTGTTCATTGTGAATGGTCATCGGATCTTTTTCTGACTCATCGGACTAATCCGAGACCTGAAGGAACATCTGATGCTCTCGAAATTTTTTTCCCGGGCCTCGTATTTGTGGGGTTAGGGTTCTCGAACGTTTGGCATGTCGTCAACTCTTTGTGGTGTCCTTGAGCCTCTATTGATTAAGGAGACCTTTCGGACTTTTGCAGTTACTTTGGCTTTTGGGACACTAGCCCATGTTCTCGGACTCGCTAGGCCAATTTAGCGTAAGGAACTAGCTTAGACTTTTGGGCTTCTTGGGCCCTCCTATCCTCTTGGTTCATGAACACATCATTAGGCTTCTTATTTGGGCAATGATTTATGGGCAATTATATTGGGACCCAATAGATGGGGTAGCATATCTGACGGCCAAAATAAAGCTTAATATAGCTTTAAGTTAGAAGATTAAGTTCAACGGTACAAAATGCCTGCTCGGACCATTTTGACAAATATAGCCAATGTCAGATTAATGGCTTAGACAGTTCATCAACTAACAATATCGGATGTTGGTTACAGCCGTCACCATAATAAAAATAGCGGTTAATCGTTCATTAGTTTTTTAACGGTTAAACGTTGCTCACCTTCTATAAATATTAGTTCTCTCCATCCAAAAAGAACAACTTAAATTCTTTCAAACTATAGTATATAAAGATGCCAATAACACACACTCTCTAAAACATCACTTAAAGAGCACAATTTATCATACTCTATAAACATATTTACATCATCTCTCTTTCTTAATATTTAAAAAAAATATTAAATTAAGCGTTTGAGGATATACCAGGAAATGAATCCCAAAATTATTTGATTGTTATTTTGTGATTGCATGAGATTTTGATTAAAAGCGTACAGAGATCAAAAACTTTAAACATTCGACAGATAAATTTCTCTACCGTACAACAGTCAAATATTTGGACACAATAAATATATAATTATTATAATTTATAAAATATTTTATTAAATATTAAAATGATAAAAATATTATTTAGATTAAAACTTTTAATATTTAAATATTATCAATCATATTTTATAATTAACGGATGAGAAGAGGTACAAGTGTGCATCAACTGGGCCTCGTGACTTTGTACAGATTTTCCTTTTCTTTTAATACATGTTTATTGTTTTTTATTTTTTTTCAAAAAAGAAGGACACATGGCATCGTCAATTAGAAACGGCGTCGTTTTGGGTGCATAGTGCTGATTCTCCCCGTATGACCGACTTAATTTTCCATCCACACTAGTCGAGTCTATCATTTAAAGAAAGGAATATATATATATATATATATATATTTATTTATTTATTTTAATTATTTATTTTAAAATAGATATTATAATTTAATTATTTTAAAATAATTAATTTAATTATATTTATTTTATAAAAAATAATTTAATAATTATTTATTTTAAAAATAAATATTTAAGATCAAAAAATAAATCTCGATCTTTGTAAAAGTTGGAGGTTCCAAATCCTTCGAACCTCGAGGAGTTCAGCGGTACTCGAACCCTTGACGGGTTCAGCGGTACTGAAGCATGGAAGCTATTATAAGGGCTTCTAGAACCTTGGCAACATCCTCACTCTCATCAAAACCAATAGCCATCCTCAGCAGTTGCAGAACCAGAGGCCTCGTGCGGACTCTCTCTCCCCGCGCTAATAGTCTCCAAATTCGATCAATGGCTGACTCTTCTTTCAGTAAAGTTCAGATTCAGCGAGAAGATACCGTAAGTTTTGCTAGTTTTCGTTTCAAACTGCATTTTCTCTGATTTCTATTTTGCATAGGAACGAGTTGAAAGATTTCTGCATATGTCTAACATTCAGTACTTTCTTCAGAGTGAGTTGATAATGCCTCCTATATTTATCTGTCTGTGTCCCGAATTTTGCGATGTGATCTAGTACTTTTTTACTTCATTTATGCGTACTTCTGTGTATTGCTTGGAACCTGTTTTCCAGTTGCCAGTTCGGATCAAAACAAATGTTTCTTCATACGTGGAACTTTTCGTTTTCGATGGATCAGCCTCCTTTTGAGTTGAAATCACCTAAGGTTGATCAAATTCTATGAGTCCTAAATGCCTTCTTATTTTCAAGTCAATATTGCCTTTGTATAAATTAGCCCGATGGCCTATTGTATTTTGCAATTAAGTCCAATCCTTTCAGTTTCCACTAAAATTTCGTTGAGTCATGAAACATCATTGTTGAACCTTACTATGACCAAATAATTGAGGATATTAGTAGCAAAATAGAGATCTAACCACGCCTAGAGTTTAGTTCCGTTGGAGTTCTCCTGAAAATTAGAAGATTGGACTTAAATTGCAAAAATGTAAAAGATTATTGGGCTGGATTCAAATGTGAAAAAAATAGAAAAAAAGTGATGGATTAAGAATTCCTATTTTCCTACTTTTGAAGTGAACTTTTTATTTTATTTGTGTGATCAGAATTACACTCTGGCACAATTTTGGCTGGGAACTCATGAATATATTTAATTCTGTGTAGTATATAGTGATAAGTACTTTCTGGGTAGGTTGGGTTCTATTTAATCACAAAGTTATAATACATTTTTTTGTCCTTGAACAACTAGACATTTGATGCGTATTTAGCTGGAAAAGAAGATGCTCCTGGAATTGTTGTGCTTCAAGAGTGGTGGGGTGTGGACTATGAAATCAAGAACCATGCCCTGAAAATTTCTCAACTGGGGCCTGGCTTTAAAGCGCTCATACCTGAGTAATATATTTTGGTTCTTGTGTTTATGGCCTGTTTCTTTCCCCTTTTCCCATTGACATTACCCTCATTTGCTCAACATTTGGCTGCTCATATACTGCTTTTTGTTATTCTGTGTTTTTCTTGTTATGGCAGTTTGTACCGTGGAAAAGTTGGTTTAGATGTTGCAGAAGCACAGCATTTGATGGATGGGCTTGACTGGCAAGGTGCTGTTAAAGATATCCATGCTTCAGTTAACTGGCTCAAGGCAAGCGGTTCAAAGAAGGTCTGCCCTGCGTAACATCTCTATATCACGTCTCTGTGTTTGTGTTTCTTTGAAAAGTCCCTTGATTAATTTATCATTGATCTGGAAAAATTCAATGGTTATTAGCTGAAGTGATTCCTAGAATTTTCTCTTAGTTGATAGTTGTGCAATTTACCCTTTGATGCTATCACCGGCCTATTTGCACCGGTTAGGAATAAGAATAAAAACTTCATTCACATTCTCATCTTTTATAATATAGGCAGGAGTTTATGCTTTGTAATTTTTGATGTGGTGCTTGCTCTGGACCCTTCAATAAAACCTTCTCAAATCTCTTTTATTCTCTTATCATATCCATTTGCACATTGAGGATATGGATATAAAAACAGATTTGTTGGAAAGAGCAAGCTGGATAATATTGATTACATTGACTAACTATTGACCCCCATCTCTTTGATTTAACCATCTGGTGTGGCCTGTTCTTTTGTGAAAAATTAGGGCCCTTTTCTAGTAGTTTTTTCCATAGCAGTAGAAAATTAGTTCAAATCTCTATATTCTATAGTTTTCCATTTTCCTATTGAATCTTAGCTAACATAGAAAACATCAAAAGGATGTTTTCTACAATTTTTTTATCAGTCATGAAAGGTGATTCTCCATAGTTTAGTATACATGTATTATTTTTTTTTTGTGTGTGTGACAGAATTAGTGAAGATTGAATGATTATATATATATTATATTTAAAGTTGTCAGGTATATCATTAAACAGGTCGGTCCAATCTATTAGCCCAGCAATCCCATGGTTGATAGGCCCAGATTAGTTAGAAATGAGAAACTATTGTCCAACAATTAGACTCAATCCCAAAGAATATAACGGCCTGTCTTAATCTAGCTCTAGTCAAAATAACTCAAGATCTAATAGGCGACCAGGTGGCTATTAATAGTAATATAACTCGGACTGAATTATAAGTCCTAACGGCTGTATATTTGAGTATTCAACCAAACGGTTAGTCCAACTGAACGATTTATTGTACTGAGTGGTTTGTTGACTCAATGATTAGCCTAAGTGAGGGTTTTAGAATGAACAAACATCAACTACCTTCCATCAATTCAATTTTTAGGTGTCAATTGCCTCCAATCAGTCCCACGATCAAAATATATACAATGGTAGTTGAATTAATCAAATTTCAACTGATCTAACCATTTAGATTATGGCTAGTTTTTCCTCTTTAAGAAACCGCCAACAACTGGCGTTGTGGCTATAAATACGCACCTTTTTCCCTTAAAAAGGAGATGAATTCCGAAAAATAAGGAATAGAGTATAGTCCTCCAACTCACTTGTACTTTCATAAAATATAGAGTTAAGTCCCCACTCTCTCCTTCATCCTCTCAATTTCTCCCATATTTTGATTTTTAAAATTTTTTTTACTAATTTAAGTATCAAAAGATATTTTAGAGAGCGAATCTCAGTTCTTTCGGAATTCTTTTTTGCTATTGTGATGTGTAAGATCCCGATAAAAGGTTTAGTAATCCTACTTGAATTCATTCAAATCATAATTGGATTTTAGGTACATATTATTGGTGCGACATGTTACGGCAGTAAATGTGTCATTAGCATGTCATTTCATTCATAAGAATAATTATGATGCTAACATAATCCTAATTGTCATTCAACCAGATATTTGAATACAACAAAATGAAAATCCAGCTAGTCCAAAAAGGTGAAGAGGTTAAACTCTTAAAATTTTAGTTTGATTTGCTTAAGGGCCCCAATTTGACGGAAAGTTGAGTTGTCAGATTTTTACCAATGTTAAGAATTAATTGTCGGGTTATCACTTGGCATGTTATAAGCCTCAAAACCAAGAATTAGAAAATTTCCTTTTGGATTTGTTGATTAGTCAAAACTTTTCGTAATTTTTCATTCCCACGTGGATGTACACAAATCCAAATATGGAAATAATAGATGAAAGACTACAATCCGAACATGGACAATAAAAAGTATTAGCTTTTTATTCATTCTTGGTGACAAGTATGTATAAGTTATATTTCAAAATGAAAACACTAAACCAAACAGTTTGTAAAAAAGGAAAGATATCAAAGTGATGATCATCATTAGTAGCAAAAGAATCATTATGCCTCGTTCCAATGGCAGCTTGTTCGAATGGAGAGAGAAAAATAGTAACACCTAGCCAAATAACTCTCGTGAATTGATGGTAGGCAATCGAATGCTCATAGCGGGTGTATTCTAACCCATATGCTAGTCTTATAAAAGACAACTGTATGAGCCAAGATGCACTCAAAGGCATAAGGCTTCTCTAGTGATTACTCATGCGGAAAATCAATTCGACTAGCAATGTTACGTAAAAAAGGAAAATCAATACAACTTTCCCTTTAAAAGAAGGAAACCAAGACAGATTTTTTCACTAGCACCCGGCAAGCCACTATGGCACCAGGATTATCCCTTTTCTATCTAAAATATAATATTCGTCGAGCAAGGGTAGACTTAAAAGTTTCATCTGTCCTCGTCAACGGTTAAGACATGGAAATCAAATGAAGAAGATTAGTCCCTTTTATAACAAAAATGAGCTAAGGAACAAAGCGTTTTGAACTAGCGGCATGTGATCAACAGTCAAAGAATATTTGTCGAAGCCAGAGAGTAGCAAGTTGTGATTGACACAATTATTCAGCAATGACTATTCGCTGGCTTTGAGTCTCTTGGGAAGAAATGTTTGAACGGTTTAAAGGATGGACTGATTTGATCATTCTTTCAGGCATCCTCAAAGCTTGAATTCATCTTGAGTATGGAAGACTAGTGTATCAGGCTGGTCTAATCCATCAACTAGCTATCCCATAGTTGATATGCCCAGGATAGCCTAAAATGGGAAAGTATTGTCCAATAATTTGACCTGGGCCCAAAGAATACGACGGACGGTCTTAGTCCTATTCTAATTAGGGTAACTCAAGATCTAACAGGTAACCAGGCGATTATTAAGAGTTATATAACCTAGATTGAGTTATAAACCCTAATGGCTGCATAGCCAAGTATTCGGTTGAGTGTTTGTCCTACCGAGCAATTTGTTTGACCGAACGGTTTATTGACTTAGCGATTAGCCCCTGCGGGTGTCTCGGGACGTATAATCATCAACTGCCTACCATCAGTTCAATTTTTAAGCATTAACTGCCTCCAGTTAGCCTCACAATTATAATGTGTACAATAGCGGTTGAACTCATCAGTTTTTAACTGGTCTAATCACTTAGATCATGACTAGTTATTCCTTTTTTGGAAACCATCAACAATTGGTGTCATAACTGTAAATATGCACATTTTCCTTTGAAAAAGGGGATGAATTTTAGAAAATAAGAAACTAGATACAACCCTCTAACTCACCTGTTTTTCCACAAAATATGAAGTCAAGTCCATTTTTTTCTCTCTTATCCTCTCAATTTTTCTCATATTTCATTTTTTTTTGAAACGTTTACAAACTTTTGTGTCGGAGGATATTTCGAAATGCAAGTCCCAATTCCTTAGGAATTCTTATTTATTGTTGTGGTGTGTAGAATTCGAATAAAAGGTTTAATAATTTGACTTGAGTTTATTTGAATTATAATCTATATTTTAGGTACGTATCAAAAGTATATACTAAAGAAGTTTGATTTATTTTTAAATCAATTGTGTTTGTATTTTTCCATTTCGATTACCTAAAAATTTTCTGAGAGTTCATAATCTTTGTAGATGACATTTTTTTTACGTTTAAAAGATAGTAATGCCACTTGATTTGATGAGCCAAAAATGTGGTCCTTTTGTTAACATTTTGGCTTCTAAAATTTATTAGTTTTGTATCATTAGTTAATGATAAAATACTATTTACATGATTCATAATTTAAAGGATAAATATTATTAAGAATTAATGTGTATTTTTTAGTCACAATAGACAGAAAACTTACTACCATATATAAGGTTATAAATAAATTCAGTATTACTTTATTCAAACTTGACTTGTTAAATATCTTTCCCAATCAATATTTTAAACTGCTTCGCTACATTTTTTTAAATAGAAACCTTGGTTATCGCTTTTTTTCTTACAAATTTCATGGACGATATCCATTTCCTTATGGGATCACAGCATCCACCATTTACTCCTTGGCTTATTAGATTTCTTGATGCAAGATTTCCAATGTTACAACCCCAATGCGAGTAAATAATAATAATGGCATCAAATAGGAAAATTATCCATAAATAATCATGGTTCAATAGCTAAAATCAGATCGAATAATACATGTTAATATCATATATAACATAATTAAATCTATTCGCGCCATTCATAGGAATGGCCAAACTATCCCTGTCCAGCCCTCAAACAATACTGTACTCGCTCAATTTATAATATTGTTGTAAGAAAATGTATCTAACCAAAATATCAAATATATTATAGTGAAAAACTGTACATAATTTTATCAGACATAGCGGCCTAAAATCCAAATTGCAAAACTAAAAAAAATCTTATTCAGTATGTTAAATCTAAAACAACCCACAATACGACCAATACAAACATAGGAAAATCTTCAACAATCTTTTGTCCAAATAATGCAAGAATCCGTTGCCCACTAATTTGGGAAGGCTTTGAAAATATTTGCAAATATATGCCTCATGTTGAGCAAAGTATATATATATGTAGAATAAATGAGTACATATGAATAAAATAGACGAAAAGTCAATAAAGTTATAAATCACATGTGAAAGTTTAGATGTCCAATTTTCAATAAATATGTTCCAAACTATGATTTTATACAAATTGTTTAATATATGTGAATATTTAAAATATGTGAAATGTACAAAAATTATAAGAAGACCAAATCATGTAAATGTACATCTAAAAACATGAAAACCGAATGACTGCATCGAGAACATGAAAAAGTCTAAGAATTATGTCGAAAAACATATAAAAATTTAAGAATCAATAACTGATGATTCACACATTGACTAATCAAATGGTAACTTTAAATAACAGGCTGCACATATTCTTAATAACTTTAAACCTATAAACTACAATTTAGGACTAATAGGCAGGCCATCTACAATGCCTTATAAATAGAGTCGAATGTCACTTTCTTTTTTCATACACGGATGATAGGTATATTCTTCAAATGCACATAGCATAATCAGACATGTCCGAATATAATTTATTCACAATATGATAGTTCTCATTTTATTAAACGGAGAACTCTAAAGTGAGAATTTTATTTCTATCTCACGAAGTAGAGTTCTCCTTAAATATTTGTGTAAAAATAACATGTAAGATCAAATACTAAAAACTTTCATGATTTTTTACCATATCTCCATTTTGAACACACTTTCAAAATTTTTGTATATTTGGTAAAGACTTGTGAAATATCTAAATATTTGGTAAAAACTAATAAAATCTCCAAATGTTTGATAAAATAAATATGCATGCAACAATATTCGAAAAAGGAGTAAAAATGGTAACATGCATGTATATTTAAATAAGAATTGGAAAAAAAATCAGAAGATTTCAATAATAGACTAAAGAATGGGCCTAGATATACTTGCTTTAACTCAAAATTCACCAGATCTAATACAAAATAGCCTTGAAATCCTTTTCCTTCACCTTCTCTCTCTTCTTCCTTCTTTCTTTCTCTTTCTCTCTCTTCCTCTCTCGTTTCCTGTGCAAATGATTGAAATTAGGCGAAGGGGGCTTGATATATCCAAATTGGCATATGATCATCAGTCAGCCCCGCATTGGGTGCTATACCTAGCCACATGCACACATGAGCGCCCGTCGTGGCACCTCAGGTGTGAACCATTCTTGGCAAATTACACACGAGCACCCCTCATTTGCCCCTCAAGCGTGAAAATTCTACCTAAAACATGTGTTTGTGTGCCTTTGGCGCCATCAGGCACTAAACCTATGCCTTCAAATTTGATTTTTTTTTCTATATTTTTGATATACAATTATCTTTCATGTTTTACTCATTTCATAAAAATTATGACATCACAAATGTAAATTGGAAAATTGTGTGCTATATCCAATATCACGATTGGACTTTGGAAATAAAGTTGTCGACTGAGGGCCTTTTTTTCAAGCGGTGATTTCAAGCATCAATCAACCGATAAATCCGTAGCCCGGGTGACTTACAACCTTCCTCTCGCTCAAATGAAATGAATCAATAAGCTTTTGGATTTATTCAGGGCACATAATTGAGTGGGTAAGGCAATGTAATATTAAAAAAAAATCTTTGGATATGGCTAAATGCTTGTCGGCTAAGGATGAGTTCAATCCATTAGGTATTTCTATTTGTCCGGAAAAGAAACAAGAGACAAAAAATATATTTGATTATGATTAAAATAAACAATCTCAAGAACGGTAAAGCCTTAAACAACTTGCAGTACTTTGACTGCCCCTCGGGTGAGGAAGGGGCATTTTAAAGGCTTTGTATTCTTCATAGTTGGCTGAACTGTTACTAGTAGAACCTCTCGCTTCCAAGTGAGCTATAAGTGCTAGCATTTCCTATCTACCAGCAGTGCTAGTTCCATTGACAAGTGAGGAAATAAATGCAATTTAATGTTGGTCCAGGTGCCATTTCATCCATTTTCATTCCAAAGACAAACATCTCCTAACTGAAATTGATATGGTTTACTATCAATAGTTGTCTTTGGCCTTTTGTTTCTCTTGTCGATGAGAATAGTAATTCAAATAATACATTTGTAAACTTTGTTATCATAAAATATACATGCTAAGAGAAGGAGAGAAATGTTTGCAATTATTACTGTGAGAAGCTGCACCCGATGTCTAAGTAGGGTAATTTAGCTCAACTTGCCTCATTGATTTTGCCGGAGATATATTTTTAGAAACATTCTCCAGATAGAAAATCAAAAGAATAATTAAAATTTGGCTCAAGCATGGCGTATTAAATCTATGAGCTAAGCTTAAGCTGTAAGAGTTGAATGCTAAGTTCTCAAACTTCTAACTGAATTATTACAAGTTGCATTGAAGTTGTTCAACAGCCAAAGTCATATGTCAGTTACTTAGCTTATAACCTTAATAATAATTTTTTCTCTTTTCCATTTTCTTCTTCTTATGTTATTTTGTTTTTGGGCTCCACCCTTTTATACATTGTAATTTTGAAGCTGTCGATTTTGTTATCTTTGTAAGCCGTCAAAATATTTTTATACTTTCTTGAAAATGATTTGGTTGCATAAAGGAAAAGTTGATGTATTCCTTGCTACAGGTTGGTGTAACAGGATATTGCATGGGAGGCGCGCTGTCTATTGCGAGTGCTGTTCTAGTCCCTGGGGTTGATGCTGCTGTTGCCTTTTATGGAATTCCTTCTTCAGAACTTGCAGATCCTGCGCAGGCTAAGGCACCTATCCAGGCTCACTTTGGCGAGCTTGATAGTTTTGTTGGCTTCTCAGATGTGTCGGTATGATTGCCTTAATTTTCAATTCCACTTTATTATATGCCCATTTCATTGCGCTTAAACTCCTGTTTCCTTGAGGTTTTTATCTTTCAACTTATAGGAATTCAATGTTGTTTGCCCAAGTCGACGTTGAGTGTCTGTCTAATTTTCCTTGTTATTTATAGTAATTGTTTCTTACTTTTATTAAAAACTATGATTCCATGAAATCGTAATACATTTAAGTTTTTCTTTGTACTCATATATGGTGTGTCCAAAAGATCTAGGATGACAACCTTTAAGAGAAAAGGCCACTATTTTCCTTCAAATTTATGTTAGGTGTGCTGTCTTCATATGTGCCACCATATAGGCGGTGGAGCCATCTTTGAAACACATGCTTTCTCATTCATCTGAATTTGAAGATACTAAACTAACTTAGCAGATGATAATAATATTAGGTTTTGGGTCACTTCTTTATTAGTCCCAACCCATTAGACATGACATTGTGATTCAATCGATGTTTGTGTGGGAACTCGGTCGGGCTAAGCTTTGGGTGGCATAGGAGATTAGCACATGAAGGGCGCATGTGTGCATGATTGGCAGAATCTACACACTTGAAGGGCGTATCTTCCAAATTTGGGCAAAATAGGGGCTCCTGATGCGTGCCTGAAAGTTGCACGAGCATTAAACTTGCAATAGTTCTGTGCCTGAAGGGAACACTTGCGTGGCTGCCCTGCCAAGTCATGCTGTGCGCTAGCGCGGGTATAACATGTCCTGTTCTGATATTTAGGCAATTTGAGAGCTATTTTGACACAAGAAGTGCCGTAAGGAAGAGAATGAAAGGAGAAAAGGGAAAAAGGGGAAGGTTTTCAACATCCGTTTCAAATCCGATTCAAGTTTTTATCATTTTCCATGCTCATGTATGTTATTCTAGCTTCGATTATAGAATGCATTGCCGGTTGATTGTTCGATTTTTCATGGTATTCTTCGGTTGCTAAGTGTGTTGAGATTAGTTTTAACCAATTTTTCACACGTGTTGTTTGGAAATTACTTGCTTGGAGGGGATTATTTGTAATCTAATTTCATTATAGTGGAGATTGTTTTGGATGAAGGGCCCTGTGGCTTTTTCCTCAATTTAGAAGGGCTTTCACATTAAATTTATTGTGTAACTTATGTGTTTAGTTACTTATTATTTGTGGTTTCTCGGGTTCAATTAGGAGAGAAGGGTGACTGACGTTGACGAGGGGTTTGTTTTTTCCGTTGTGCGGTGGTTGAATCCCAACTTACAATGCAAGTTAAATGCCTAAAACAAAAGAAGATGCTTTGTAGCTTCAGCATATTGCCTTGGTGAGAGCTTGTTTTGGATGGCACTATGTTCAAACAAAGACTGGAGTATGCTTCTTTTAGCTCTTTTTAGCCCAAGTCTATAGTTTGAAAACATTGGTTCCTGTGTTGTGTTCCAATAGTATTGGAAGTCCAGACAAAGAGCACGAAGAAGGTCATTGCTTTCTCTGTATGTAACTCTAAGGAGTGATGGGCACGAGTGTGTGTGTGTGTGTGTGTGCAATTCTACTGCAATGTTTAGCAGGTCAACATGCTTGTATTCCAATCGTTTGCTTGGATGGAATATAGATTTTATTTCAGCTTTATTCCCAATGATACAAATATTTTTTTCATTTGGTTGTGGTTCTTTTTATGAGAATAGCTATCCCCAAGGAATTATTGTTGCTTGAGAAACTAGAATGACTAACTTCAAGAGGGAGGTGGCATTATTTATTTCTAGAATAGAGTGGTTAAATATTCATGTCTAGCTTTTGTGGCCATCGTTGCTGGCCACTATTCCGTTGATGCTAATAATTATTCTAAGATATTATAGTTATTTTATAAGCAACCAAATAATGTAATATTATTCACACCTTATTCCAGGTAACATATATTCCATTCCCATACCGTTTCATTCTAGCAACGAAACTATCCTAATTAATGGAACAAATTTACATTTTAACAACTTTCCCATAATATGATCAAATAGCTTTAATTACAAGCCAAGTCTTATGTTCTACACATGCTTGCGCATCTTAACCACGAATACTTGTGGTTGAGCAATCATTTGGTTACTGATCCACCCGACCCATACCAAGGAATTCCATTAATAATTGCTTTCTTCCTTCAAATAGACTGTTCGGTGCCTTAGCATGTTGAAATTTCACTAATCGAAGAATTTGATATGTTGAATGCTTCATCTTTACTTAGCCATGCGACCGCAATGTTGCAGGCTGCCAGAGCTCTGGAGGAGAAGCTGAAATCCTCCGGGGTTCCATTTGAGGTACACATTTACCCAGGTAGTGGACATGCATTCATGAACCGATCTCCAGAAGGTGTCAACAGGAGGAAGGGCATGGGACTGAACGATGAGGATCAGGCTGCTGTTGAGTTAGCATGGTCTCGCTTCAATTCCTGGATGACTCGCTACTTGTGTTAAGTCAGTATTGGTGAACTTCTTTTGATACTCTATTTTACTACCTTTTAGCAATGATATCTGTGGCCATGGATCTGCATTTCTCAGTCTGCACTCTCCTCTTGCTCTGGATGTGCCTCTGTGGAAGTTTACTTGAACTGGATGTGGTTTTCTCCCACCCCACCTAAAGTGGAAATGAGGTCTTATGTGTCTATATATGCAAAAATTTAGCCCCCGTTTTAGCCCACCTCTGTGACTGTAATTTAATCCTGCTTTACACATGTTGATTAATCGTCTATATATTATCTGAGAGTGAAAATGAGTTCTGTGTCCTTTTCTTTTCTATTCTTTTCCCTTTTTTTTTGCTTTGATTTCTGCCTAAGTTGCTATAGAGGATTCTTCGGAAATTAGTAGTCTTCTTTTTCAGGGGTGGTGGTGGTTGTTTTGCGCCTCCCCTGGCCCTTTATAGATACCTGCCTTTTGGCATTCCTATCATTGCCTTCTGAGCTGAAAAAAAGGGGTGCAATATTTCACTTTGACATCTGCAAAACAGGACAACACATTGATTGCTATGGACTGCATTACCATTTGCCTGCTCTGCAAATTAAATCATCTTTACCTCTGAAATCTTTGACTATTGATTGTGTTTTGTTGTCCCGACTTCTTAATGCTGGGTGCTGCTGTGGCTATAAAATTTTAGCTGTTTGTAGCTAAAATGAGATGGTTGACACTGGTAGCTAGGATAAGAATCTCCAATTTGGACAAGACAGGGACAGTGTGGCGGAGTGAAAAATAACTGCAGCACACAACGATAACACTAACAATACCTAAGTCCCACTGAATAGGGTTGGCTAAAAATAGTTGTCAAGTGCACAAAATGTCCACTATGTGTGGGGTCTATGGAAAGATTTGACCATTTTAACTTCTTGTATATGGTTTTACTTTATATTATGTATGACATTGTTTTTACGATTCAATCTCATGACCATTAAGTCACATCGAAACAACTTTACCTGTGTCATGGCTCCCTCGGCAAAACTATTAATTTGATAGGTGCTAAGGCTCACTAGCAGCGAATATCACTTGTCTTAATGTGGTGGGGCAATCTGATAAGCTGTCACGTCACTGAGGTTGCTCAGGGTGGCTGAACTGCTCTTTTTTTTTTTTTTGCATGAAGCTTAGAATTAGACTTTCTATTCCAGCAGACTTTAATGAAGATTGCAAGCCCTGACCTTAAAGCTGCCTTGGGATTAAGAGGTCACCTTATCTTATCAACCTGCCAGGACTATAAATTAGGGCCACTACCTTTCCACCTACTATACTAAGGAAGAATAAGCAAGGACCAAGTTTAGGCTGGCTGGCTGACCACACAATGGATGAATAAAACAGGACTCATAACACACAATTAAGCTTAGCATTTCTCATCAAGGGTTATTAATTTGGATCTGATCAAAATTAAGTTGCTCAATTGGTCCGGTCTAGTCTATTTAAAATTTTATGGTTTAATCAAAATATATTTGTACTTTGAACAAAGTAAAAAAAATAAAATAAAAAGGTCCTAGTTAATTTTTGGGCAGGGCACGTCATGGGTGAAAGTAATGGTTTAGTCAAACTTTGTTTCAGATTATAATTTTTTTGTAAATATAATTTTTAAATAAATATTGTCTAAAAAATATTTTAATAGATTATATTTTTTTATAAATAATTTTTCATGTACTAAATTTTTTATTAAAATATATAGTTAGGTAATGTTTTAAATGAAGTATTATAATTTTTTATATTTTTAGATATTTTTAATGTAAATATAAATATAAAATATTTATAAATTGGGTTGAATTAACCCAGTTGGATTATGGACTGAATGGCTATAGTCTCTTCTCTGGGAGGTTGGATTTTGTCCAACCTAGTCTAATTTAGTTATTATAAATTTTTTTTACATTTAACTTGTCTATGATTTGAATCTGACTTTAATTAAAATAGGTAATATTAATTAACCCTATTTATAAAGCTCAATATTAACGAGCTAGCTTTAGCATGGCAATACTGAAGTTTCCTTGGAACTCCTAATTCGTGAGAGTTTGACTAGACGTTTAAGTTTGAGCCGTGAAATTAACGAGCCAAGTTTGATCAAAGTTATGTCTGGCTAGATTTAATTAATTTAAATACATATGTGATTATCTCAGATTATTTTGCTTTTTTTTTAAATAAATGCATCTATAAAATATTAATATAATTTTATGCCCATCACTCTTTCGGTAGATCTATTAGCTCAGTGTAACGTGACATTGTTGAAAACGATGCGTTGCTTTCGTTAAGGCCT